>JAOCPS010000009.1:810391-828601 GCA_025505425.1 Graphium colonna
ATCCAAAGGATTCGAATAATTTTGCACCTTTGCTTGGTGGTTTTTAACCACGGAGCTTTTGGATTTTAGAGTTCGGATGCTTTTTCGGGGCTGGTTATCCGTGTGGTCCTTGGGATTAGGATATTTGACACTTGCTTGGGGTTGGATACCCGTTCGGTCATTGGGTTTAGAAGTTTGAACGCTTGCTTAGAACTGTATACCCTTGTTGTCCTTAGGCTTATAAAGGGAGCCGTAATATTTTAAGGGGTTTCTAAAGGTTGTGTTTAATAGGTTGTTATCCTATGAGACACCTTAGCAGACTCATTATTAGTTTAAAACGTGATTAGCGCTATGATCATAATACTCAGCATTGTTTGTAATAGTAGATGGCTGTGGCGAACCAAAGCTCAGACTGCCATATGCTATGACTCGGACAAGTATAATCCGAAGATCCATACTTGTCTGAGTCACCTTAGGTCAGCACTAAATTGGTTTAACGTGGACTGTGAAAACTTCGAGGATGACGGTTACTTTGATGTTGGATATTTTCAGGACTTAAAGAATGGTCAGGCAATCTCTTAGGCATTAAGTAACATGATTATTAGGATAATAGGCTGAGTTTTTATGAGTTCAAAATTTCACTTTTGACGCTCGTGGAAAGCTATGCCATTAGTACGCGGGAACTATCAGAAATACTGAGTAGGCACTGGCCTATCTTAGTATTTTAACACTAGTTAGGGAGCAGTAAACATTAATATACCCCTTTGACCAGGTTCCTACCTTGTCGCGGCAGGGGAGCTTAGTAGCCACGGGGTGGTGCAAACCGTGTTGAAGCTAAGAGCAACCCATGGCCGAGCAATGAGAAAAGGTCAGCCGTGAAGGCCGCTTGACCTGGCCCGTCCGGGCCGAGCCACGTGGCCCTGAACTTTCGGATACTGTCCTCTGGCTTCTGCAACCTACAAAAAGGGAGTCGCAGGAGAAAAGGAATGTTGGTAGATCATTGCCGCTCTCTTTATAGCGACTAGGCGGGGCCGCACCTCCGACAGATGCGGCGTGGAGGGACGGATTTCTGCCTTCTGCGGCTGTATCCGTGTGAGGGATGGAGACCTGCACCGTATCTGCCGCAGGTGCGGGGAGGCTTGTTGCTCAGAAAGAATGCTAAACCACAACCAGCGCAATTTTGAATTAAGCCGGAGTGCTTTATATATTATTTTTGGTTTAGAAATGGGTTTATATTTTGTAACTTCGGTCGTAGAAATGGAGCATTTTATAAATTGTAATTTTTGATGGTCAGGCGTCCTGATCAAACGATCCATGAAAAAAACAGGAGAAAAAAATGAAGAAGAGACGATCCACGTTTAACTAACGGTAGTGTATCACACACAATTTTCTTAATAATTTTTTGAATCTTAATATTAATATACAATACTCATGAATAATTTTATATGAAATGAAAGACAGATTAGCAGACGGTTCACCTGATAGTAAGCGATCCCTTCGCTCATAGACACACGCAATACCTGGAGAGTCGAGAATGCGGTGTAAACCTAGGAAATTGGATAGGGAATAGGTCGGTATTAAGGATTTGGAGGGGAAAGGAATAAGAAAAGGAAAGGGTAGGCATGGCCATTCGGTATCCCGAAAAATCATCCATACTTAATTTTATGCTGACTTTATAAAGAGCGATGGCACTTCCCCGGGTGAACGCTGCGGTAAAAGCGCAGCATAGACCGTACAAGGATCTTATGCCCAACCACCTCAAATATTTATTACAAATATTAATAATATTAATAATAGACATTTTTCATCTATAAAATTTAAGAGTGTTGACAGATATGCCACAATTCTATAAGTAATTCATTTGTTTATGTTTCCAAAGAAACAACATTATTTTATGTAAACACCTATTATAATTAAGTATTTTTGTTTTGGATCTGGGACTTTGTGTGCGTTGAATTTATGTATGTAAAATGCCATTGCAAAACAAGCCATAGAGCTTACAGTGAGAGCAGCGTTTTTTTATTGAAATAAAAATGGAAAACTTTATATAACTTTATAATTATGAGACTTACGTTATATTTCACCCTTTAAAGCTAATTAATAATGTAACTTATTATATATGCAAAAACGTTACTCAAATAAAAATAAAGAAATAATTTTCTAGACGAGACTCAGATATCCCTTCCAACCGACACATCCTATCTTGGTTACTCGGGGTACAAGCTTAAACTACTAACAAAATAAGACATTATGCAAACTGATAATCAGCTTCCTAACAGATCGGAGAATGAAGGTCATTGTCGACCGATCATGCTCTGATACTAAGTCTGTGAATTCTTGTAGGACACAAGGCTGCTTGGTATCTTCCACAATATTTCTTCTGGATAGTAATGACTTGTTGCGCATCAGGAACATTCACAGCTATGCAGATTACAGTACTGTTGACACCTTGTGTACCACCCTGGCAAATTTCTCAGGACCACGTCGACGAGTGCCGAAACAAACTTGTGTCTGAAGTCGAAACTTTGCTTAGCCAAATCTCGGATTGGGGTCGACAGAATGTAGTCTAATTTAACCCACAGAATACACAAATTTGCGCGTTCATCGCTGAAAAAAAGCCCTTTCTCGTGTCTCCTCAGTTCGTTGACACCTCCCTGGTAGCCAGAGCATCGATCGAAATTCTTGGTGTTGACATATCGAGTGACGTTCAATTCTCTAGCCATTTGGAAGGTAAAGCCAATCTAGCTTCGAAAAAGTTTGGCATGCTCACCAGAGCGAGGCAGTATTTTCAGCCGTTCCACTTTACGCAACTGTATAAAGTGCAAGTTCGCCCGCTAATGGGCGTCTGCTCTCATACCTGGGCTGGGCTACTTCGATACCAGCTCCTTCCATTTGACCGCATTCAACGATGAGCCTCTCGAATTGTTGACGACCAAGCTCTTTTCGGTCAGCTTGATATCTTGGCTCTGCGAAGGGACGTTGCGTCTTTTTGCGTCCTTTACCGTATTAACCACGGGGAGTGTTCCGAGGAATTGTTCGAATTAATACCTGCTGCTACTTTTGCTTATCGTACTAAGCGACAAACTATTCAAAACCACCCACACTACTTTGATGGTTGGCAGTCCACAACCGTGCGATTTCGCGGATATTTCCTGCCACGCACGACTTCCTTATGGAAAGAATTGTCGCTAGCGGTATTTTCGGACCAATACAAGTTAGGGACCTTCAAAAAACGAGCGTATTCCTATCTAAAAGGCCGGCAACGCTTTTGTTACTTCTCCAGTGTTGCGGGAGTCCATGGGTGGCGGTGATCTCTTAACATCAGGTGAACCGTCTACTCGTTTACCTCCTTTTCCATTAAAAAAATATATTTTTTCAGCCTGTCACAATCAAAAACGTGTAAATCCAATCACTATTTACACTCTCTATATGAATGTATGGGCGTAAATGTGTATAAAACAAATTGGATTCGTCTTATACTTAACTGCATCTATGATCCGAGTAGATTGTGCAAATTTTCCAGTTCATGCGATAAAAAAACATAAACTATAGCTACATTGACAAAACACTGCACCCTCAGAACCACTGATTGTGGTAATGCGGATAAATGAGTCTGTTGGGCCTGTTCACATACGACGGAATATTTTTTTTTAAATCTTACACATTACATAGTAAATACTGTTCTGAAAAAATTAAAACCATATTTTTATGTATGACGATAATCTGAATTGGAATGCATGCATCTATTACAAATGTTCACAGTAGACTTATTAACATAGGCTAAAGTTGACACGGTATATGGCAACGACTGCTCGCGACCCATTTGACTCGTTCATTTATTCATAGAACGCTTTCATTTTTAGATCTAACCGACATTCATACTTTATTGTATGCTAAGGTAAACATGCTTTTACTTATATAAAAATGTTGTCAAAGCTAAAATAAGCTAACTAGATTATTTAACACATGTTTCTGTATTATACAATATTAAATCGGGTCAATATACAACAAAATTGCAATCAAACATTATTTAATAGAAGCAGCTATCAAGTTTCTCATCAGCTCTTCGCAGCAGAATCATAAGAACACGTGAATTTCTATGTGAATAAATGTACTTTAGTTTTGGATGATGAGTCTTTTCGGAAGCATTCATTGATGAAGCTACTTGTGAAAATTGTAAGTAAAATTTACGATATAAATATTTATATATTTATTTTTTTTTATTTAAACTTCATTGTAAATCCTTGTAATAAGGACACAAAAGGTGGACTTAATGCCTTAAGGCATTCTCTACCAGTCAACCTATGATGTGGTGAGATTTGCTAGGTAGGATTAAAAAAAATTAAATAAGGTTTGAACAGCAAAAAAAAGATTTTAACTTTAAAAAGGTGTATAGTTACAGATACATAAGCATTCATATATTACATAACTATATATTGTATAATAAATAAATAACATACATATATAAAATATATTTAATAAATAGATAAACACATAAATAGATAAATATCTTAATAAATAAACATAAACACATTAATAAATACACACATACATATATACATGGGTTACATGTCGGCGGTAATTAAAAAGAAAAAAACAATTAATCAATATTTGACCCATTCAAAAAATGCTTTCGCAACAGTCGTTTAAAGGAATACTTGATTGTCGCTTGTCTTATGTCATCGGGTAAGAAATTCCACAGGAGAGCAGCTCTTATCGAGAAGGAGTTTCTCATGAACTCAGTGAAATGATGTAGAATAAGAAGCCTATTATTAAAGGTTGATAGAAGTACCCTGTCATGAGATACGGAGAGATATTGAAATTTATCTCTTAAGTAAGAAGGCGAAGTTGACTCATTTAAGTTAGAAAATAAAACAATAAGAATTCTGGAATTGCGTCTTTGTCGAATAGTCAACCAATTGAGTTGAGACCTAAGATGAGATATGTGGTCATATTTCTGCAGACCGAAAATAAAACGGATACAGTTTTTAAATAGGCGCTCCAGCTTGTTAAATGTTCTTGGGATAGATCTAACTAACAAACATCTGCGTAATCAATTATTGGTAATATGAGAGTTTGAACTAACATAATTTTAGACTGTACTGGTAGAAAATGTTTAAGATGATAAAGAGTACGCAAGGTAGCAAAGACTTTGCGGCTGATCTCGGTCACGTGAACTTTCTAGTTTAACGTGTTGTCAATAGGTAAACCGAGGTTTTTCACAGAGGTACTAAACGGTATCAAAGTGTTATCATAGTATACCAGAGGTAAATCATCTTTATTTGATTTTTTTCAGCATTCTTGAACTACCTACCAGTATTGCTTGACATTTTGACGGGTTTACAGATATTCCGTATCGCGATGACCACTCTTTGATAAGGTTAAGATTTGAATTAAGCGATTCAATCGCGTCACCCAGGTCCTCAATATTAGACTGAATGTACAGCTGTAGGTCATCGGCATACAAATGGTACGAGCAATCAATTTCGGATGTAATCATATTAATGAAAAATGAGAATAGGATTGGAGAAAGTATTCCGCCTTGCGGAACGCCAGCTTCAATGTCAACCCAAGGTGAAGTTTTTCCACCAAAAGTAACTGATTGTTGGCGCCCGCGAAGATATGATGCGAACCAATCCAAGACAGAGGCTTTGAAATTATAATGGGCAAGGATAGAAAGTAGGATATCGTGGTCGACTGTGTTAAAAGCATTTGAAAAATCAATGAGCACCATCACTGTTATCTTATTGTTTTCCATACCACTCCTTATATCATCTGTAATTTAAATAAGTGCAGTGATGGTGCTCCGACCGGGACGAAAGCCAGACTGACTTTATGTACGCATTTAATTTCATTTAGTTTCATTCTTAAAGCAATAATTTATGACTAGATTCCATACCTTTATGCGATAATATGTACGTTTTTCTATTGTAATAAATATAAAGGAACTTACGCATAAAATTTGCAGTATCGAATAGTAAGTACCAATATGAAGCTGAAAAGTATACAGTCTAAAAAACAGAGGCACTTTCTCAGAAGGAGAAGCCACCATTTAATAGCACGTCGTAACTATTGAACAATTAAATATTTTACAAGACAGCCCCAGCTCCACACTTCTTTAAATTCTGTCAAACTTCGTTTTTAAAGTTTTTTTCACATATAGCGCAATTAAAATTTATTAACTTTACGATACCTAATACAATATAAAACAAGTAATATTGCTTCATTAAAATGTATTTCACATGCTTTAAAACGTAAACTAAAAAGCCACACATTAAAAAGGGATTAAAATGCATATTTCATGTAACATTGATAAAAACGAGCCCCAACTAACAGGTAACGGGTAGGAAATGTGTACGAAATGTTTTTATTCATTAAGTTGTTACCACACATTACCGTTCATATTTCATATATTATGTTAGAAGTCATGTTAGATAGATATGTAAGATATAATAGAATCACGTCTTTCGCAGGCTGACACTTAATACGATTAAGAAATTAACAACGCATGACGCCCTTTAAATATGAGTAAGTGATTATATAAACTTTTAAAAGCTGAATTTTATATATGTTACAAAAGGAACTTTCAATAGATGCTACCTCAGTTACAAGACAGATCAAAGTTTGCTGTGCATTCAATAAGCGTGACTTAAACGTACGTAGATCACCTTTTAAGCTTTGTCGTTTGAGGAAGGTAACACAACTAGAACCATAAAGTATTATTTATTGTTTTTAAAATTATTGACCTCAAAGTTTTACACTTTTTTTTCGTTCACTCGAACCATTTATTCAAACACTTATTCCACCTCAAAATCGGTATGTCCAAATTGGCCGACTTTTTTTTATTTATTTATTTTCAAAAAGGTCTTACATATACTTTTCCATCAAAATATGTCGCCAAACTACAGAATAGTTTGAGGGCGACAAAAACATTCATTGAACTACTTAAACCTACTTGCAATTCATATAATTTTTTAAATATTTTTTTATATTATTATACGCAGTTAAACATTTTATGTTAAAGCCGAATGTTTTTTAATACAGAAAGGTTATATAATATTAATGAGTACAATTTCAGTTAATTAATTTTCTATAAAATTCTTATTTAATTTTTTTTTTGATTATGTTTCTAGATGCTACACTAGGATCGTTTCTGAGCCATTTAATTTCATTATATAATTTTGGAACTAGATATTTGTTGGTTCTCTCCCCATAATAGTTAGTTGCTCTTATTGTAACATATTGTCCCTCTCTAGCCCGTTTAGTATTGTATGTATTGACTGCTTTCGTTTTATATTCTTCCTTGAAATATTTATCTTATATTATCTTTAATTTAACCTTTTCTCCTATCGGCAAAATTTTACATATTTTAAACAGTTTGTTATTATCTTTTTTACATGTTCCTAATACATTGTAATTTTTTAATACTTAATAAATACGGCTTAAAAATCCTACCATAAACACCTACACCATAATTTATGAGAGAATCTACTTGTGCATAATATATCATATATAAAGTTTTTCGATCTACAATTTGTTCTAAATAATAAAATTTTCCTAAGAGTATTGATAGCTTCCAACCCATCTCATCTAATTGAGATTTCCAACTAAAATGTTCATCTTTAATTAAACCAAGATATCTATAATTTTTGACATATTCTAGTATGGGACATTTACAAGCTGATATCGACATATGGAGGCACTCATAGGAGGAGGGAAGAGTAGTGGCCTAAACTACTTATTTTGCGGTTATTAACGCTTTTGGCAAATGTATTATATGGAGAATATATACGCATGCACTTTGTTTTACCAATATTAATAATGATGCCATTATCGTGGTCGCCCATTTGGTTATACTGTCAAAATCAGCCTGTATATGCTTTTGTATTTGCATATACTAAACACATGTCGTCAGCGTACATGTAAAGAGAGCAGTATTTAATTGTTTTAACAATACTATTAACTTACATATTAAAACCAGTCGGGCCAAACACTGATCCAGTCGGGATGCCAAGATTAACGCTCGCCTCCTCCCCTTTAACATTATCGACGACAACCTGTAGTGTTCTTTGTTTTAAATTATTACTAAAAAAAATATTTGTTGGGCCACTAATGTCACACCCACTCGTCATTTAGAGTAATATTTTATAGTCTTAAGTTTCAAACGCTTTTTTATAATCAATAAACAGTGCAATAACCTGCTTTCCATTATCTAGGTATTCGTAATAGTGTCCGCAAACCTCGTCAGCGCAGTGCTGGTGTCCCGAATCGGCCGGATACCGTGCTGACAATCTGATAATATATTGTTATTCTCTAAAAATAATTAATCTGCCCTACCAGTACTTTTCAAACATCTTATTATCAACTGAAAGTATGGCGATAGGACGGTAATTAATCTAATTTACTTGTGAACCGTTTTTGTAAATTGGTCGAATTATTGATTGTTTTAACAAGTCGGGATAATATCCTGTTTTTAAACACATATTAATAAAGTGTGCTAATACTGAGCTAAAATAATTTTTTAAATACTTTATATCGTGCACCCTAATTTTGTCTACCCCCGGCACTTTGTTTTGGTTTAAGTTATCAATAATTTTTCTTACTGTATTTTTGTTTACTTTTTTATATCTAAAAGACAAATTATTACATTCTAACTAATCTATTCTGTTTAGGAAAATTTCGTTACATATGTGCTCTATATTCTTAACAACTTTAGTAACAGTTTTTGCAAAGTTAGTGCAAATAATAAATAAAATTCCCTTAGACCCAAGTACTTTTTTATTGTATTATCTATGTTTCCCTTTTCTATACCTAGCCATGTATTTATGTATACCCATATTTTACTATTATCCCCATTTATTTTTTTATTTGATTCTGGCTATTTTTATTCCTAGCTGCGTTAATCAATTTATTTAACCTATATATGTATTTTGTATGTTCTAACCGTTTATTCATATTATTTGGACAGGCTTTCCGTAATCTAAATATTAAATCTCTTTTACCTATCATGTTAAAAAGTTTTTGTCAATCCAAGTTTCACGACACCGCTTCTTATTGTTCATACTAACTGTAACAGTACATTCGTCGTAAACATTATCAAATACTCTTACCAATTTATCATATAGCATAATAGGGCAAGTAATTTGCTGTAGATGGGACCAGTCACATTCTTTTAATTTCTCCTTAACTATTTTATCGCTGATATCCTTTTTTTCCAGAGATGTATTTATCGAACTGTTTGCAATATTACCGTGGGGCTTAATTTCCAACGATAATCCAATAATATGATGGTCTGACAAATAACATTTTATAAGGAATGCAGCTACATTCGCGTTGCCCAGCCGCGTCCTCAACCTTAGGTGGTCGATGCAGGAGCGCTCGCGCCGGCCGTCGCCGCCGACTCGCGCGTCGCCCGTGTCGACGGCAGCGCGCCCACGAAGCCCCGTTCAGACACACTGTTTCTATACTGTGTCACACTCGCGCTTAGTTTGTTATCTATTAGATCTATATATGTTTGTATCTCCTAGTATCTGTTGCATCGTCGCAATTTGGGATTCAATCTTTGAGGATCAAGTCTAGTTCGCTGATAAATCTATATTTCTGTTTGTTTGGTGGTTTGTATATATGTACATATTATATGAAAATTTTTGGCTTTGTATTTAGTTTTTGCGTAAATAATTTCTGCCGTGGTTGTGCTCGTTGACATACAACAACAGTCCTCCACCTCTTGATGACTCAAGCGTGTACGCGTTCATAGTGTAGTCTTTTATATTATACTGAAATAATTCATGTTTCCTAACATTAATCTCAGACAGTATTATAATTTGCATATTATAGAGTAATTATTTAATTATGACCAACAGCTCATTAAAAAGTTTTCTCAGCGAACGTATATTAAGATGCATAATATATAAATTAAAATTTCCTTTATTTTGTATCCTCATACTATAGTTTCGCACTACTGTAACTTGTGAAGTGAATATCCGACGTAATGTTACTTTGAAAATTGAATTTCGTAGACGGGTTCTCGATGGAGTATACCTCGCGACTCTAGCGCTATTCTGTCTTACCGGCAACGTGTTCAATATCGATCTCGTTGCGTATTTTTTAAATAATTTTTTTTGAGTCAGTTTTTCTCACCAATATGTTTCCTTTTTGAACCTATATGTATTTAAAATTTAATTTAAGATGAAGTTTCGTCTCCCAGAACAACTGTCGCTTATATTTAGTGGGACGTTCATTAATATATATTGGATTGTCGTTGCAATTGTTATATAAGAATTAGTTTGTGATTTTTGATTTGCGCGCAGCTAACCATTGATCTCGCGCGGTTGTCGTGCGTATCGTAACGACTGCCGCTTGTGGTTTGCCACTGGTTTTTATTTTGCCTACCCTCTTGCTACCCACGATTTCTTTGGGATTTAAATTTAATTTATTTGAAATTTTCTTCACTACCCCAATGATATCTTCATTGTTTTGTTTTTTCAAACCAATTATTTCAATATTTTTTTTTTCTTTCTCCGGTTGATTCATTTCCTCAATTCTTTCTTCTAAGGCTTTGTTTCTTTATTCTACGAAAATATTCTTGTTTTTTAAATAAGCAATTTTTTTTAAATTTTGAATTTAAACAGAGTGCACAGAAAAAAATTGTTTATATTGTTTGGCATATAAGTCAATCGCTTCCACCGCTTCTTACCGCTTTTATTTAATGGATAATTTCTAACTGATTTTTTAACTGGATTCAGATTCAAATGGGTTGCGGGGGTGTTAGGACTCTTCTCACCCTTTTGACATTCCTCACACATGTCAGCTTGCAAAAATTGTTTATTATTTTTTATACACTTATTATGATAAAAACTTTCACAAACACCCTTGCTCTTTATAACATTGTCCTTTTTGTTACAAAAAGTTCACATTTCTTACATTGCACCATTTTTGTGTTTATTACTTATTGAAGAAGGTAACTAAGTTTACGATCGCTAAACACACGTCTGTATGCTGAATGCGAGCGCGTGACTGTGACTTGAAAGCGTCGACTGCTTCTTCAGTGGACTGGAACTTTTGTCTACGAAGAGTTTTCTTAATTTTGGGAAATGTTAAGAAATCGTTAGGGCTTGGGTCAGGGCAGCAGAAGATAGTCAAGAATTTTTACGTTTTCCTGCTTAAAATAATCAATTTTTTTACCAGCGATAAGTGAGCTTGCATTGTCATAGTTGTCATAGTGTAGGATGATTCGTCGCTTTGGGTTAGAATTCCGAACTTCGGCGATAACTTGCGCAAACAAACTGGGGTATACTACTCTGCATTAATCGTTCTACGATCTTTGAGCACAATGTTTGCAGTGTGACGGATTTTCTCCATGAATGGCACAAGATGGTGCAATTCTATGTCGCGCTCGCCAAATGAAGTACCACCGCCCTTTATAAAGCCGGCATAAAATAATATATGAATGACTTTTGGAAATGCCGGATGACCATATCTACCTTTTTCTTTTCCTACTCCCTTCCATTATAAATTCTTAATCCGGACCCCATACTATCCAATAAACTTATTCTATCTTATTACTCAGGTTGATAATGCACTCGCGACTCTTCGGATCTTATGTGTGTCTATGGGCGACGGGATCACTTATCATCAGGTGAACCGTCTGCTTGTTTGTAATTCTTTCCATAAAAGAAACTCGATTCTCCTCCCTTGACCATTTGGAAAGTTTTCTTACTCCATCGGGCGTGGGCCGCCTTTTGATCATCGGAAAGCAAATGCAGGATCCATCGGAAAGCTAGTTTTCTCATACCAAGCTCCTCATGTAAGATCTTTTGAATGGTTGTCCCTTAGATTCCTATTAACGCCTCTATCTACTGATATGTCACATGATAATCTTTGAGTATCAGTTGTCTCACAACAACGTTTTTCTCTTCAGTAAAGGCGGACTTGGGTAGTCCTTCACGAGATTTTTCACTTAAACTAGTATTTCCACACTGGAATTCTTAAAACCAGCGTTTAACAGTCCGCAGATAATTGGTTTCATCATAACTCACAGATCTTAACTCCTTGAAACATTTAATCCGAGTTAGGCTTCTCCGAAAGTTGTAAAAAATTATAACACGAAGATTTGTATTTGAGATATTTATTTTTGCGCGCGACCTGAGTGATTCTACACAACGCTGTGACTAAAA
The DNA here is from genome assembly GCA_025505425.1 of Graphium colonna. NCBI lineage: Eukaryota > Metazoa > Arthropoda > Insecta > Lepidoptera > Papilionidae > Graphium > Graphium colonna. The sequence goes on from JAOCPS010000009.1 coordinate 822,547, forward strand.
AGTTACTTAGGTAGGTACATCAATCCTAATTCTTTCAAATATTCTGCTAATTCAAATTCAAACATATTAAAAAAATTGAGCAATTCTTAATTCAAAATTAGCGAAACAAATGTAAACGACAGAGCTTAAAAGGCATGCCTAGTATATTAAATAAATATAAAATGTTCGATGTAATTGATGAAATCCTTTAAAATATAGAAAAAAGAAAGTTGAAAAGTGTTATTTTCACAAAAAATGGCGAAACTGATTTCGAAGATAACTGTACAAAAGTGAACGTTCATCATAAACTTTTTTATAATTTCGTTCGTTTTAAAAGAAATTACTTCTTTTTTTTCATAAATATTTTGTGGGACCGCTAGCTATCTTTTCAAATGAAAAAAAAATGAAATCGGCTTATAATTCACGGAAAAATCGGGGCACATATGTAAAAATAAGATACATACAGTCGAACACGTAACGAACTCGTCCTTTTTTGAAGTCTTTTATATAGACGCTTGTACGCTCTTATGAATGGTCAAGTTATACATAAGATTCGTTCATTATAAGCTACCACCAGCTCGCAAAGCAGATTCTACTGAGAAGAGCTGGCGAAAAATACAGTAGCTGCACTTTTAAAACGATGTAAGCATTATTTTTTTTGTAAACATTTATTTGCCCTTCAACCAACGTTAGTAACAACAGAACTGTAAACACAGAATTGTGTCAGCAAAGCATTCCGCAGTATTATAATAAACTTTGCTTAAAAAATGTTTTTAATTTTATATAAATTGTTTAAAAGGTAAGTTATACATTTAGATAGACGATATGTTGTCAGTATATACTCTTGTATGTTTACACTGTTAGCCATACAGATAGGCATCCTACATTAATTTCAATACGGTGCCGTGCCAAGGGCTAAGTAAATCGAAGATATAAAAGCATAAACAAGGCTTAAACCTTAACATTTACTATATATTTCAACTTTAAACTATTTTCGCATATCATTGTCTTCAGGCAGAAATTTCTTTATAACATTTTCACATATATAGCAGGAATATTAATATTGATTTTTTACGACAGTTGGCAACTGAAAAAAGTGAAAGGTATATAATGTTAGAAGTATTTACAGTAAATTTATTGTTAACTTAAAAACCAAAGGAAACTGAAGGAATACGTATTTTACATGTTCTTTTAAACTATTTTCATGTCTTTATTCGTTTATATATATGATTTGATAATTTTTTTTAGTGAGTATATTTTTGTTGAGATGAGACATTTGGTTTGTTCTATGAATGCCATGAAATATTTTTTTTTATTTAATTAATCATATTTTTAACTAAATATCAAAATAAAAAAAAACCTTCATGAACATTCCTGTGTTGTATGATCTGTCTTGCCATTTAATTTACATCATAAATTTAATTTACTAGTATCTCAATTTCCTGGAAAATGGCCTTTCATTTGTTTTATTTAATTCCAAATAAGTCCAGGCAAAGGCCTAATGAGTTATCAAGAAACAAAAGAGGAAAAATATGAATCATTAAAAAGAATACTGCTATGCTCAGAAACGGTCTAAGACTTCCTCATATGTCTAAAGAACCATTTTTGATTATTTAAATAAAAAATACCCAAATAATTATTCAATTTATTTTACGTCAATTAAATTGCCGCCATCCATATACATTAAAAGGCCTAAGTATTTATAAATTTTACTTATATTTATATTTGTACCCATTTTATAATAAACGTTACACACAATATTACCCGACGTTTATATTGAGGCTAAAATTTAATTTCTCATCTTAAACTACGACACTATCAGTATAAAGTTCTCGTCTGATACACATTCATTGTTCTTAATTTAATTTTTAGTATATTAATTTTTAATATTTAAGTAGGTTAAGATATTCAAATTTCAGAAAAATAATAACTCAACAAAAATAAAGTTGTACGTAAGGCAGTCCGAAGACTGTATTTTATTTGGCTTAACTGTCTAAAACTTGGCCAAGATACAATTGCTGCTCTTGATATCGTAGAAAATTTTAAACAGTTCTGATAATTCAATTACTATGCTATTTGTGCCTACCATAAATTGGTTATATGAAAAAGGTATAAAAAAAATTAAAATAGGACGAAAGAAGATTGTTGACCCGCCGTCTGCCGATTTACTTCAAAGCTCTGTCAACGAGCCAGGAAGTGAGAAGAGGGACTTTAAAAGTGGATTTAAAAAAGAGGAGGTTCTCAAAGCGACTGCTGCTGCATAAGCTTTTTATGTATGCATGTTTGATGATTGATCTGCAAGTTACGAACTGATTTTAAAATTCTTTTCTTTCTTTAAAATTTATAACTACAAGGTCCTACATAATTTTCCTGAAGATCGGTTTAATAGGCCCTTTTTTAAATCGTAATAACTGAAAAATATGTTAACTTTCATATCTAAGGTGTTTGAAATTAGTTTCGCTATTTTCTGTGGAAATAATTAATGTTATTCCTGAGTTTTTGACTAAATTGAAACGTATGGCATTTTCAATATTTCATACTAACATTTTTCATATCATTATCCTTAAAAACAACGTGGTAACAGTTTAGCTTGGCCAACAATAAATCCGTCAGCGTCGGATGATAACCCATGATAATCCCAGTGGGTGTACATCAGGCAAGTGTGTAATCAGTTACCAACGCTAGCTTGCTAATCTGCCTTAATAATTTGCTCCCACTGATTTCCTTAGTGCTTGTATGATTTATTCCTTACGCCTATTTGTTGTTGGCATTTCATTTTCATTTCATTCCTACTTAGATATTTTGTTTGTTGCTGGACAAGTATTCGTTTTCTTCTGCTGTGTTTGCTATTGTTTCATAACCAGGTGTCCACGAAGGTATGTATGTATATTTTGGCAGATGAGAAAAATCGAAATTATTTTGTAAAGTCAATAAAAAATATAATTAATAAAAGTCAATGCCTATTTTCATCAATTTCAAACATGTTATTTTAGAGACTACACTTTTTTCGACTAGTTATTTTCGGAAAAAAACCCGGGTTTCGGAGATATTTGATAAATTCGAAAAATTGATTCACAAAAAATAGCTTCTACTGCATTCTACATCACTATGACAGATTGCGCAAACGTCATGTAGGTAAAGCAAAATTCATACTTTTGTACTTTAAATTAAATCCCCCGCTTAAAATCAAATCCATAAAGCCAAAAGTCTTAAAAAGTTATGAAAATAATTACTACATAATTTTGATCTTGATACAAGAAAATTCTTGGTACTACGTTTGGGTATTATCCTTTCCTTAATAAAATACAGATACAACTTTTTGTTAGAATACCAATTTATTAGGACATTTTCTAATATTACATTATTTACTGTAAATTTTATCGCAGGGAGATTTTCTCTTCTCTTTCTTTGCAAGAGATAAAGAATCATCTAAATCGGTTGATAAACAGTGTCTTTTTAACAGCAATAAAAACCAAAACAATATCTTTAAAATTATTCATTGTCTGTCTGTGTCCATGTTTGTACGTGAATGACAAAAAAAAGTATTGCGCGAAAATGTATGCGGTTTTCATAATTGTATTGGTATAGGTCTAACTTAAAACCTGGTAAATGTGTCATATAATGCGGTCATTTTAGACATTTGAAACAACAAACAATCCGACAGAAATCCAACTTTTCGTGGAGAGCTTGGGTTCACAATCAGAAAGAAAGCTTTAAAAGTCTCCATCAATCCCACCAGTGCTAAAAAAGTTGTCAGGGGGCAATGGTCATAATTTAAGGTTTTTTGGATTTTTCTCGAAAATGGTAAGTTTTAACGATAAATTACCTCAGGCTGAACTCCCAGGAGTTATTTAATAAAATAGAAAACTCATTCACATTTTTCATAGAAAATAGTTTCCATTGCATGATTGATACATTGCATGCATCCATTCCAGCGACCCAAAAAGCCATGCAAAGTTTATTTCATACTGAATTTTGTGACGGGCGGTGGTCTTTTACTGGGCGGGCGTGGTAGTGCAGTAAGAGCCATGTAGAAGATGTTGTGCTCTACCACCTTGATTATACATATACAGATTGACTAGTAAGCCACATTCAATACTTTAAGACGTTGTATGTGGGAATCATATATGAAGAATAAAAAAAATATTAAAAATAAATATTGATCTACCACTGAGTAAGCATAATCTGAAATAAAAAAAATTACGTAATTCATGCACATTCGAGCACTCGATGTGTGAGCGAGACGGAAGGCAGAGGGACGGGTCGCCGGCCTCGCCCGTACCAGCTGCTTACAGCCGCCACACTCTATTCATTTATTGGACAATTTAGGCGAAAACTATGGACTTAATTTTATTACATAAATATGATGACAATCGAGTACCAAGTTCTCTCTTTTAATATCGTAGGTGATTCACCAATCATCCTGTATATGCGTAAAGTAAAATATTTGACATCGGCCTATCTTTCACTTGGCACTTTGCTATCTTCATGTCCATTTAATGGCCGTTTTTATGACGTCATAAAACGGTTTATTAATTGTCGATCAATTCATAACGACAGTTAAGATGGCTATAGAGTAACAAGTAATTGGTTTTTAAACGTTTTGAAATTGTTCTGATTTCTTAACTCGCGTATTGCTTTATACTGTTTTAGTTGCGTAATTGTCAAGTTTATACCGTAAATAAACAGTCACGTTTTTATTGCTTTAGAACAATATATGAAACTTAATGGTATTGAATTCTAACCATTATGTTTATTTTGAATTATATCAATAAACAAACACACGTAAACTGATCCTTATATGTACATCCATTTTGACTTGTGCTTAATTTATTCTTTTTTATCTTTGATATTACACTGTGGCTTCTGTTAATCGATAATTTCTATTTGTAATTATTAGTTTCTAACTGCGCCTGTTTGTTGTTATTTTCTTTTTAGTAATTAGGGCAATTTAAATAACATATTAAATAGGCATTGGTGTGAAAAGTATTTGTGCTAAAAAAAGGAGGAGAGAGGTTCTCAATTCAAATGTTTCGATTTTTTTTATATGTTCGCGCGTATCTCCGCCATCTATAAGCTGATTTTTTAAAATTCTTTTTTTGTCTAATATGTTATACTTTCGAAATGGTCCCTTAAATTTTCAAAACAATCAGTTTGTTTTTAAATAAAAATAACAAATTTTTGAAATATTCGCACGTATCTCTGTCACTTGTGAACTGATTTGAAAAAAAAATCACTGATTTTTATCTAAAAGGATGTACTTCCATAATGGTCACACCAAATATTCCTTAAAATCGGATCAGTAGTTTGTTTTTAAAATAAAAATAAAGGAGAAGATGTTTGGAAAGTATACTTTTAAGGCATTTGTTGGTTTTTGTGATTTTCTTTTGGAAGTCGTGTTAAATTATTGTTAGTTTTAACGTATACATTTGAAAAGGCAGTAATGATTCATTTCATGACATAGACATTGGTTCTAGCGTACACATATTCTCACGCGATACCGACGTCCAATAGCATTGATTGTAGGTTTATTTCTTATTCTGGAAGCGATTTCTTCATAGTCACACGCATCGATCTTTGCATTTTTATGACGCCCTGTAATAAACTGTACGATGTTACTTATTTAAAACACGCAAATAAATAAACTGAACAATGTTTAAGGTTCTTGATTTAGAACACTCTTTACTCGATGTTTGATTAGATTTGTAATATCATGACCAGTAGATGATATTCTACATCGTTAGACTTGATCGAACTTTGAACATTTATTTCAATGTACATTATCTAAGGGCTGCTGCATCATATCGCAAATTAACGTTTAAATTGAAGCACGGCGTTAAATCTGTTTGGCGAACTGTCAAAATTTGACCCCCAATATTATACCTTTATTATAACATATGAGTTTAAATTTTTTGGGTTATATTTTTTTTATGGAAAGGAAGACAAACCAGCAGACGGTTCACCTGATGGTAAGCGATCCCGTCACCGATAGACAAACGCAACACCCGGGGAGAGTTGCGAGTGCGTTGTCAACCTGGGAGATCGGATATTATAGGTTTATTGGATAGGATGGGGT
>JAOCPS010000009.1:1047442-1065867 GCA_025505425.1 Graphium colonna
GAATATTGCTAATTAAACGGTCTTATAGAATTGTATATAATGGACTTCCGCAAAGTAACGCCTGATTCTATTAATTTCTATTGATTTGAATTTGATCTCAAGTTCAAATCCCAATCCTGTGAATTTTTATGCCGGCTATTTATGTTGTTTCAGTCTTTATTTATAAATAATAATTTAAATATATTGAACAGCTTACTACAATATAAGGTATTATATACCTTAGCCACAGCTACGCGTGGCCGGGTCTACTAGTAAATATATATAAACACATACCTGTGAGCCACCATGCTCTGTGTCGATATACCGAGGTACGGGGAAGCGGCTTTGCAAGATCTCTTGCGCGTCATCTATGGGTGCTCTGAGTAGCTGAGCAAAGCTCTCGTACTCGGGCATATCCTGATAGCGGAGCGCGCGCCATTGCGCTATTGTCTGTGATAAAAATTTTAGTCATGTATAATAGAGGTTATCATGCTATATGAGCTCACACATGAAATCATTGATTTCAAAATGGCAGACAGTTCAAGAAAAAAATATTGGTACTGTTGTAATTATATTTAAAGTAAGACAAAATTATTTTGATGGTCTAGAGGTATGAGTCATTATTTTCCAAGCTGAAGGTCAAAGGCAAAATGTGATTCGGGTAAAAGGAAAGTTTTCTTCAAATTTTACAAATTGATGTTTTGAATTCATTATGTTCAAAGAAAACAGGGGAACAGACTTCAGAACACCTTAGAAGTGATTATTCAAGAAACAATATTTTCATTTTATTTTAATGCAAAAAAGGAACTATTTAGCCAATTTGTATGAACATTATATGAGACCACTCATAGCTACTTATAGCCTTTTAAATAGAAGAAAAATTTCAAAAATCGGTTTGAAACTTGCAGATAAAACAAGCCACATACATACAAAAAAAAAAACAATCAAAATGGGAATCCCCTGTTTTGAAGTTGGTTAATTAGAACATATGCATTATTATCCCACGCGCAACTGACTGATTTCTAAAAGATTGGTCGCCATGAAGTTATTCTGCCTGGAGAATATCATGTGTACTTACTTCTCCATGATAGATAAGAATTTGGAAGAATGTGTCCATGAGGAGAATCCTGTCCGGTTGTATGGAGGATGTGTCCAAAAGCACAGGCTCCGGAGGCCCACCAAATGAATACGAGTAGAGGATCGGCTGGATCATAATCAATGACTGTGTTAAGTCTTCACGCATCAGCATATGCCTGCAAACAGGAAAATAGTTAAGTTAACCGTAGTATTTAACCACCTTCTTCACATGTAATTGAAAAGCTGATAATTTAAACATTATTACAAGACATGAAAAGAAACATTATGTGTTTCATAATTATAACTTTTGTATCCACTTGTTAATGACGTAAACATTTCCTGTATAAAGGCTTCAAGGCATAGTCCACTATGCAGCCCTAGTAACTCTAATATCTTATAAGCATGCCTTTCTACTAATTTTCAGAGGCAGAACTTGGAATGATGGGATATAATAAAAAGGCTTATAAATTTCAAATTAAAAATTTCACAAGGTGTAACTTGTGTTCAATTTTCAAATATTGTGTATTAAATGTAATTTAGAGTATACATTAATTAATAAATTATAACATATGTTATATACGATATTTATAATTTATTTAATTAAATGAGATAGAGCATAACATCTTCTATACTATCTATCTTCTTGCTGCACTTCTACGGCCGCGCTCGCCTGGGGAACTACCACTGCTGATGATGGTCATACCTACGCTTTCCTCTTTGATAATCAGGATATCATTATGTTCCTGATCTGTCCTATGCAATAAACCTATATTATCCAAATTGCCAGGCTGGCAACGCACACGCAACCTTTCAGTTGTATGTGTCCATTTGCAACGGGATCACTTAACATTATGTGATCATCTATCATGGTGATCATCGATTATTTATCATCCTTATCATAAATAAAAACTTGTTATTACAAAAGATATAACTATTAAGTCATCTATTGAACATGATGTTGTTACTTCTAATCTCGATATACTCGATACTTATTTGTAGAATTTTTTTAATTAATTTGACTAAAAAAGTAGTAAACAAGGGTAGGGTACCTGTAGAATGTGGTCTCGTCTGGTGAATTGTTGAACACTTGCAGGAACTGAGAGCGACGCAAGTGGTACATAAACTGCGGGTACAGGCTGAAGTTCTCCGAGAGACGGAAGCTATTCGGATCGTCTTTGCCGTACTCGCCGAATTTCTGGCACTGAAGTGCAAAGGGAAAGCATAAGTATCAACGTTTAAACCGAATACCGAGTATAATCGAAACCATATCCTATCACAAGCCTTCAGCTTAGTTGGAATGGTTAAAAAGTATTAGTAAAGTTCCAAATAGTTTGCTAATGTTTTTCCACATAAAAAAACTAATAACATCAAAATAATACACAGTTACTATAAACTTATGTGCATACAACTTGTCAAATTAATTCAAACATAAACCTTCATACATAAACACACACACACACGCACGCACGCACGCACGCACGCACGCACGCACGCACGCACGCACGCACGCACGCACGCACGCACGCACGCACGCAAGCACGCACGCACATATATTGTATAGCAAATCATGGTAATATGTCCTATCTATTACCTATTTATTAACATTTTGGACCTGAACCTATTTAGTTCCATTTTTAACACTGTACTTCTTCTAAAAAGCGGGTTCTCAATTCAAATGTCTATTTTTTTATGTACTTTCTACCATATCTCCACAATAAGAATCAATTTTAAAATTTCTTTTAACCATCTTGTAGGGTATTTTTCCAGAATGGTCCCATAAAATTTTCAGGAAAATTACTTCAGTGGTTTTTCAAGTAACAGAGAAGATATGTTTCGAAAGTACACTTTTAAGGCGTTTGAAGTCGGTTTTTGTAATTTTCTGTGGAAATAACTTGTAGTATCCTCTTTTTATTTTCAAGCCATACTGTCACATCATTTGTTTTTTTCCGTTTTCAATCCTTTTAAAACAGGACAAATTGTTAAACCATTTGCTTTGTGGTTCCTTACTACATGTTTCACCATGCATTTTCCATATGATAAAAGTAAACCATCATCATAAATTAAAAAAATATAATTAGGATCAGTAATAAAACAAACACATTTCGGAAATACAAAAAAAAAATGATGTTACAATTAGAAAAAAATACTATTCCTAAGAGGAACAAAAGTTCAGGACAGTTGTTCGGCATTACATCTTAGTCCTGCGACCCAAAGCTTAAAGGCAAGTATCTGCTCTAACCACATATTAAGACTTTAGACGTCGTGTACGTAATTCGAAAGTCTGAGTGTATCCTAGCTACGGACAGTGAATGCTCCGAGATCAGCCAATTATGCAGGAGATATTATAGTACACAAGTTTACGCACAAACACAGATGCACTCGCTGTTCCTTTACTCTCATAGCCCAATGGGACCGATATCTGACATGACCGGAGACAGATCAGTCGCAGGATCGACTTTTCACATTCCAATCCGACGCATAGCCGATTTTTATTTTCAGACAATTGGGTATTTTGCCGTAATCCAAGCAAGAAACAACAACACAAAATTATTGTTCCCCTGCGTGCAGTGCCGGATTAGCCATTAGGCCGAGTAGGCAACTGCCTAGGGGCTCCGCATGATTTAGGGGCCCATGTACCAAGAAAAATATTGAAAAGGCCTCAGCGTGTGAGTGAAAATTTTATTGAACAAAGGAAATAAAAATAATTCCATGTGAACAATTCAACGCATAAGGTATTTGTACATCACTGATTAGTAGACGACTTATCCACAGGCGAATTGTTACCTTATTGATAACTACTGTATTCAGCAAATGGATGTTTACAATCCTGTAGATTTTCATTCATTCAAAGTTAAAAAAGCGTAAGGAGTCCCGAGAATTGCTTTGCCTAGGTGTCCCGGCTTTAATCCGGCACTGAGAACCACCTTATTTTTCAGAGGTGTTAAAAATGTATTTTAGAAAGTTAAAGAGTTAAGGGGCCTCAAAAATTGCATTGCCTAAGAGCCCCGTGGCTTGCGTGATTCGAGAGCACCACGAGCTCCGGTTTGCAAGCAATAGATATACTCACAAGCCGTATGAGCATGCGGTCCAGCCATCGCAGCACGTCTGGCCCGTCTTCCAGCTCGGCGCGGTAAACCACCAGACGCGCCATCACCACCGCCGCAGCCTCCTGGTCGAAGCCAGCCGCGATGTGGTGCAGGTTCACCGCCGCATCGCCCCAACTATGACACAAATTATATTGTTATTAAATCATAAATTACTAGCTGACCCAGCAAATATTGTTTTGCCATATAAATTATTTCTCAGTTAGAAACCAAGGTTGAAAATGATTAAATTACTAATATGGCTTATAAAAAAATGGGGAAAGGTGATAGAAGGATAAAAATAAAAAGTTGTATATATGTTTTAATGCCACACATCATAAAAAAAAAATTGACATGGAAAACCATAAGGGTTTTAACTTAGGCATATGAAAAATAGAATATGACCGATTCTCAGGTCTACTGAATGTCAATAAAATATAAAAGATAATGCCCATTTTTTATGGCATACTATACCAAGATGCATTAAGTTAAAATATTTCTTTTGGACACTAGACTTATTATATTAATTCCTACCGAAGTTCTTTTCGTAAAGTAAACCCGGGTTTCGGAGATATTTGATAAAATCGATCAATCAATCCATCAAAAATACTTTCTATTGAATCCTCCATCTCTATGTCAAATTGTGTAAATGTCATGACTGGAACACAAAATTCATACCTTAAATTGAATACCCTATTCAAAAATCAAATCCATTAAGTGTAATGTCATAAGAAATTATAGAAATAATTACTATATAATTTTGATCTTGATGCGTGAGGCAGGACATCTTTTGGTATTGACATTTTGGCATCTTTTCAATCAATCGGTCATGCCGTTTCAGAGAAGTATGGCAACTAACATTGTTATAGGAAAATTTTATATATTACATTTTACATTCCAATTCATTTGAAGGCGTTCAGGTTGTGATACAATATGTCTAATGATTCAGTTTAGTTTGAGCAAATTTAGTAGAAGTACTAAATTTGCTCAAAACAGCCCTATTTTCAGGATGTGTTCTTTGTACAAATAACTTACCAACTAAACTGAATCATTAGACATATTGCATCACAACCTGAGTGCCTTCAAATGAACCATTAAAGGCATATTTAGTGTCTTTTTTATTGTTATAGAGAATTATCTCATTTTTTTTATTAAAAATTTAAATTGGATATCATTACATGTTGTGTACTCATATTTTCAGCCGACAGTATTTCATTAATTGTTATTTTTAATTCAATTGTTGTTCATTTTATTCTTTGCTGTTCTTTGTACCAAATGAAATGAAATATAGTTTATTACTAGCAATTTGCTGTGATTAGCTAATTTAGTGCCATCCAGTGACATATTTGTCTCAAATGTCACAATATTACGTGATATTTATTTAAATATCTATAAAACTACTTAACCAATTCAATGTCCAACAAACTTAAATAGTGTAAATATGCTTGTAATTATTTTCTATAGGAAATCCTAGCACCCAACATCAACATGTGAGATGTGTTATGTACCAAGCAGTCTATTCTAGTTAAAGGTATGACCATGGGTAAACAAACCTAGACATAGTATGTTCTGCAGAAGCTACCTTCTCACAATATGTTTAAAATTATATATATAGTACCCAAACGTTTTTGCTCTTTTTTATATATAATATATAAAAAAGAGCAAAAACGTTATTATTATATATTAACGTTAATTATGATAAATTTTATATTAGGAATGTAACCTGATTTAGATTATAAAAAAAAGGGTTGACGAAATCTTTTTAGTTGGTTTTGGTTTTCTTGTGAGTGTAATAATATTGCAAAAATTAACTTTTCTTTTGATTTTATTGTGCCAAAGTTTTATTTTCATTGAGCTCCAAGAGATCCTGATAAAAAGGTTCATTTGGACAGATAGATGGATCACAAAAAGACCCATTATAAACACAAAGGATTTTTATTATACTTTTGAAGTACAAACCTTTGGAAACAAGTTTTATAGCTAAAATAATATTGTAAAGGAAATCATATTCTGTTATTTATCAAGATAATCTTAGTAGAACACAACCATCAGCTAAATAATTTATTTCGTATGTGACAATTTAGACCATTATATTTAACACCCAGTATTGAGAAAAAATTATTTGTATAAATTCTGTTTTGTCCAGCAGTACTCTAGTTCACTGCTCTTCTTTTATCATCGCCCCATATAACAACTAATAAAAACTCACTTGCGCGCCACTGTAGTGACCCTAACACGTCGCTGGCCACTCGAGTGTTGGTACTGCGTGATGAGCTGCACGCACCCACGACCTCCCGCCGGTACTGGTGCCGCATGTTGGTTCACCACCTGTCATATATATCAAATATACTGCCAGTTTTTCTTATTTCATCCTAAAATATCTATATCCATCCAAAATGCAATAAATGAGTACAATGCGGGATTTTGCATGTATTTTAAAAGATACTGGGATTCACAGCAGTGCAAAAGTTTGTGCGACTCATTCTTAGTCTTACAGAATGACTGCAGTGCTATGGCTGTATATCTTATCGTAGTTCAAGAATATTATAGAATCTGCCTCCATGGTCTAATGTTTTAGAAATGAAATTCTGTGAAGGGAAAATATCTTTTGCAAAAGGTAGGCATATAAAAAGTCTGATTTGCACCTAACAGACTACAAGAGTATAGGAATAGATACTGTAGTTTGTTGATCACTTAATATTTTGCTACAATCAAAATCAGCCATATTTTTCTAATAAAGAATAATATTTTTCAAATAAACAGAACATGCAGTTTCACTACTAATTTGTTATAATTAATGATCTACTTAAAGGGAACCCACCCATCCTAAAGAGCTTAGCCAAACTACAATCTAAGTTAACAAAAAACATGTTTATAGTAAGTAAATGGTGTAAGTATTGTTGCTTATCACCTACAATTAGCAATAATAACATACAATGACTAATGAGTTAGTAGAATTAAATAATGTAATGACAATGAATTGACATCAATCTTAATAGATGATTTGGGCATTTACTTCAAAGAATATTGCCATTGTTGTGCTCGGAGTAAATGTGCACATCTTCCATTGGCATGTGTTGCCCATTCCAACCTCTTGCTCGGAAACGCAGGGTCCCTTCACATTCAACGACACACACGAACCGATCGCGCCAGAAACTGTAAAGGCGTATTTAGTTCAAAATATTATGGTGTTTCTTCAAATTATAAACATATAGTTTTATAGATATTATATTTAACAAATTGGTAGTTTTACATACACAGGATGACTGGTAATTCATTTTCAATATTGGAGGATATTATATGTAATGATTATTAAAATATAAATAAAGTAAACATTAATTTACTACAAAATAAACATGTTTGTAAACTAAGTAATAAATGATGCAATGTAAGTTAATCCTAGCCGACATGCCATACTTTGTGACCGACTGTTATTGTAAACAAAATAACTCACTTTTGAGTTCACGGCTGCATTTCACCTCTAAACTACCATTAAAGGCCATCTTATACTCTCCCTTTTGATCTTTTGCAAACACTCGTTGGAATGTCTGCTTGAACAATGATGAATTGAAGGAGTCACCCATCACCATATGACCACTGAAAATGAGAAGGTAAAATAGCTGTTACTCTGTTACTGTATTTGTATTTTTAAAACATGAAAAAACAATGTAAGTAGCACTTATACAATGTCTCAATAAGATATTTCTTTTTAATAGATTTTGAAACAACATACAAAAATAAGAGAATTAATATTGATCTTGATAGATTTACATTTACATATATTTGTGTATTAGTTAGCTAAATTACATATAAATGAATGAACATTTTTGGACAAGTTGCAAAAATTTATTGCAAAATTAGCAATAAATTTTTTGTCATAAAATTATTAAGTATTGTTTATACATTTAAAATTTATTGTATTACAATTGAAAAAAGATAAATGAAAATATTGAAGTACTAACCCTGTTGAATTACAACACTGTTTCATTTCCATTAGTCCAGTTTGATCCAACGCACAAGAGTAAATATCTATGGAATGTCCATTAGTTGCAGACCTTAATGACAAAGCTTCATAATGCTTAATAGCTTTCTTCATATACTTTGCATTGTCCTTATGAATATCATGATGAGACCGAATAGGTTGCTTTAGTTCATCATTGACAACTTGACCTGGTCCTTGAGAGCATGGCCCACCGAGGAAGAGCATGATTCTTGCACCAGTGTTAGGGTAAGTGACCTCTAACAGCCCAACTGCAAGGGATAAGGCAACTCCACTGCTCCGTAATGGACGCTTGCCTACACCAAGAGGCCAGGGGTCCCTACCAAGCTCTCCCAACAGATCCGTCAGAGCCATGTCACATTGCTTTACAGGTTGTAAGAAACGGTGAGCAGGTGGCTGCGGTGTGGGCGCACCTGGTCTGCCCTGTGGATTGGGAGCATTCACTCTACCAATTGCTAATTGCTCCTGTATTTGTTTGGCAGTCAAATCTTTGGTTCCTTTGAATACATAGCACTTTGAAATGCCTTCCGTTCCTGGAATTAAATAATGCCAATATTTACTAGAAACATAATAAAGTAAATATATTCCATTAATTATTTTATTGGTTACATTACATTAAGTTTTAAATATCAGTCCCAATCCAATTATCATGAATGCTGAAATTAGTTGGGGTATATTTATAAAAAAAATTATACATGATGAAATCAGTTATATAATTGAAATTGAACAGTTGAAAGAAAAATAGCTTATTTAATTAATCACTACAGTTGTCAATTTTTAACATATAAACAAAAATGAGTTACGCACCTAATTCATGTATTTGTACCATTCGGCCAAATGTGATTAGACCTACTAAGGCATTCTGGGGCATCAAGCTTAAGGATGTCTGCAAGGAATCTTTAAGAGCACCAAGTTCTTCTTCATCCATACAAGTATCTACTACTAGTAGGTAGATTGGAGGCATTGCCTGGGCCCTCGTGATGGTGTACTCAATAGTTGAGAAATTGGGTATGAGTTCAGCAGGTTGATGCTGCTCCGATATTGCAGCATATTGTGGTGGAAACTGAAGGTAGTAAAATATATGACATTTAAATGTAAACATCCTTATCATATACATATATATATTTTCAATTTTGCAAAGTATAACTTTTATTGCAACAAATGAAGATGTTTCCAACATCAGCAGATTAAACCTTGTACTCATCATTACAAATATTGTTTTATATAGACAATTACTAACTTCATACTTACAGGGTTTCTTTGAAAGCAGAAGTTGCACACCCATAATTTTGCACGATAGTCAACCTGGCACATGGGATTTAGGATTGCACGACAGGTATTACGTGTACACAACACGGGTTCATATTGTATAGGGGGCAAATCTGGTCGCTCTTTCAAAGGCTGGTAGAGACAGGCCAAAGGTACTACCAGCCTTGTTGTTTCAATTCTGCTGGAGGGCCATACATTCCATGTAAATCTGATGCCATCTCTATCCTCGTTTTGTTGAATAAATTCTTCATAAGTCGCCATATCGCTACGCTAAATGCATAACAAGAGAAAACACAAAATATAGTATACAACTACGGCAATATTTTATTACTTTTCATAATTTACATACCAGGCATACGGGCGGCAAATTAACACTGTTCACTCATATATAATACGATATTCTTACTCAGCGTTCATTCAGGAATATGCTAAATAAAAAGAATTAGTATAATATTTAATGAGACGGGCGAGTCTGGCTGATTTGGCAATTGTCAAAGTCATAGACACTGTATCTGTCACTTCAGCCACGTCATTTTTGAAAACGTATATGATGATATTGGTTTAAAGTAACTATATTTATTTTGTTTTCATATAATTTAAGGGACAATAAGGGCTTAATCAGGTTTTATTTAAAATTATTTATTATTATAAAAATAAATATAATCCAAAGAATAGACAAAGCGGATCTGCCATAGATTAAACGCGTACCTTTGCTTATGATTAACGTTCCATTACAACATTATAGTATAATAGACAATTCTTTCTCAATTATTTCATAGAAACGAGTAAATATATTATTTTAATAAAACTATTTATTGGTAATATTTATATTATATGATACTAGAACGTATGTGTTTTATATTGTTAATTTTCAAAAATAAATATTAGGTATTGAGATTTACATCTGCGGAACGTACACTTGACATAAAAGATAATCGGTAGTAATGAAACGTTCTTGAATGAAACATTTTTTTTAGTTTTAGAACATAGTAAATTATATTTCGATTGTAGGACATGATTTGTAAAATAACTTTTGATTTTATGTAAAACTCTAATATTTTTATTACAACAAGTGCATATAAAATTGCTGACATGTCATTGCTTTGTTTTAAGAGCAGGAAGTTTATGCCAAAAAGTGCGACTGCGCACTGGCCAAATTAGTAGGTAGTGTGAAAGAAAATGGCGATCAGCGAAAGGCGTCCGGAGTTAACGTGATGAAAAACATTGTTAAAAGCTCAATTACATAGTGTTATAGTTATTAATTGTGTCAGATGTAGATTAATTAAGTGTTAATGAATAGTGATTGTGTATAAAAATGGCTGCGAATATGTACAGAGTCGGCGGTAAGTAACAATAATTGGTTATTTTTGTTGAAGCTTCGCCGGTTCACCGCCAGCCGACTAGCGGTGCTTTGGTTTGATTGTCGTACCTTTAATTATTGCTAATATTAATTAGTTCAGTTATGTTATATCCCTTAATTAACTTTTTTCTGTGTATTCGCGGGAAAATAGTGTTTGCAGTTAAATTTGACTTTATTTTCAAAATCTTATTATTTATACGGCTAAATTTCTTCAAATAGGACGATAGCATTGCAATTAAGTATCGTTGTATCGTCTTGCGTATCTGCGTGCGTTCTCAAAAACATACACATTATTAACATCGCGTCGTTTATACAAATGTTTTTTCGTATTCCCATAGTTTTGTGAAGTATTGACATGAGATTTTAGGTTATATAAAGTGTTGTCAAAACATTTAACAAAAGTATACGAGTTAGTTAGTTAGTTAGACAAAAATAGTTAATAGTATTTGTAATAACGTTCGATTCAAGGGTTAGTTTATCTTCTGGCCGGCGCTTCGGCCTTAAAGATAAGTTTACGGCGTTATGGCGGGGTTCCCGTGCACCTCATGTGCCGCGTTCGTCGGAGACCGCGCCGAATGCTAATTAGCTCTTCCTTTTATATTACTTCCTATTACTAAATATCGTCCGTTGAAATTCTACATTCACATTGTTTCTGATGTTTATGCAGACAAATGTACAAGATTATTTCATGGTGATATATTCATTTGCCATACAAACTAAATCCTAAAATCAGGAATGTTGATTTTAATATACCTGAACACTTATTTCTATTATTTAAATTAATAAATTAGTCTTAAAATGTATTATTATTTTAATTCAAAAGTCCATATAGCTATTACAAATTCATATTCAAATTTGACTATTTTATGTGTAATTAGACTAAAAAAAAATTTTATTTCAACATTAATAAAGATTACCCTTTTGGCAAGTATTTTTATCCCATACAAGTTTTAATTTAACCCATACAAATATTTACTTAATCTTATGCCTTAAGTGGCTAACAAAATCTTATGATATTTCAACATTGATATAATTTTAGTAGTAAAAACACAAGTTATCATTGTATAATATTATTTATACTTTAGATTGTTTAAGTATGTTAATCTATTTCCCCTATGACTGGCAATGAGACACAAATATTGATAGAAAGAGAGATACAAATATTTTAAGCTGTGTTATATTTGAAAAATAAATTTTTTAGACTTAATAATAGGTATAAAAAGTCATAAATTTATAGTATGTTATAGGTGTTTATGTAATTGGACAGTTATTAAGTTAATAAACTTAGTAAACCTTTTATTTTTTAGTTTATCATATGAAAAAGTATGATACAATATATAAAAAGTAAGATATGAAATAAAACAGTCAGTAGCTTTCTTGAGAGTAACATAATATACTAACATATGCATTTGTATAGTGTATTGTTAGCCATCTACAAAGGTTAATTCCAAAAAGTTGTACCAAAAAGTCTTATGCATCAAGATCATAACTAGACAGTAATTATTTTCATAATTTTTTATAACATTAAGCTTTATAAATTTGATTTTTGAACAGGGAATTTAATTTAAAATATTAAAGTGTGAACTTTGCTTTACCTACATGACTTTTACACAATCAGTTATAGAGATGTAGAATACAATGGAAACTATTTATGACGAATCAAACGAAAAAAAACTTCTGTAGGAGTTAATATAAGTCTAATCTCCAAAAACAAATTTTGTACTTGATGGAACATGGTACCGAATGCCATATTAAAATGGGCATTGTCCTTTAACTTTTGCTTATATTTGTAAGTTTATATGATATACTTATTTACCTATATGATATCATAAATCTATATTAAGTTTAAAAATAGTAGTCTAGAACAATATTTCGATTAATTTTCCACTGACCGCTATTGACTACTACTATTGCACTAGCACTTCTGTGCTTAGTCATTCTGGAAAAACGCCAACAACGCCTCGCACATATCTCGTCTTTCCATTATTCACTGAAACAAAATCCAGTATTAGCTAATTAGAGATAGCTCATTGGAATCGGTCGCATGTGTACGCTATGATAAGGTTAGGTAACTCTTATCGCGTACACGTCAGCGAATGGTGTCGGAGAGTTCCGTGATGCCAACGGTTCACAATATATCTGATGAAATTTTAAACCATAATGTTTATATACTAAGTACAAAAAAGTTGATATGAATATTAAAAATACAATAAAGTCATCTAAAGTTGGGCTTTACCCGCCAATTTCTATGACTACGTAATTAAGATGTGTTTACAGTAAAAATTTATTTATCATTCCAAAATTTATGTCAAAATTAAAAATTGGCGCCAAACTAATTTTGTTAAGGATGATTATCACAGATATGTCACAAAGACTTATCTTCTGTAACATGAATGATCGCCCGTGAACACGCCGCGAATTCACAAAATACGACTGTAATTTTTTTAAATAATTTTCCTTTAGTTAGCAAGGTAATGGTTTCGCCTGATATTTGCCGATAACCAAACTACAACCACAGGGCTTTTAAATAAAATATACCATAAACCGTGTCACCTTTTTTATAAAAGTTATTTAGAGGCTTTTTTATTCGTTGAGGTCGCGTATCCTATCAAAAATATACAATAAGTGTAAAGACATTTATGTGACAATGTAAATTATTATACATTTTAATATAAATAAAAAATATATAAGAGCATTACGTAGAAGAAAAAACGTTCAAGAAACGAAACTAGTTTCGATATAGTATAAATGATACGTTGCTATCGTTTTAAATTTAAAGGGAATTTTGAGCATCTTTTACGCATATGTATATATTTTTTTACCTTCAAAATAACATGATCTGTGTCATGTCCTCGTGAAGATATTTAGATCATGGCGGGTAAGAGAACTGGGGATAAATACCGCGAGAGATATTATTGTTCGCAAGTTAACCCGCAGACGGTAACATTCAATATTTGTTTACTGATATAAGCCAGTGGGACAGATATCCAACAAGACCGGTGAGGGAATGTGCAAAGGAGGGTGACAAGCAAGCAAGCCCATGTAGACGATTACACGAAGCTACCGCCAGGTGGCGTCGGCATGTAGTTGAACCAACTGATGTACTTTATTACGCTTGGATGACCATACAAGTTAGTCATACCTTTTGGTCATCTGCTTGTAATACACTAATATACCTAAGATTATTTTTCACGAGTTCCATTCTTGAAGAGAATTTTTAAGATTCGAAATCGTAATCCTTCTGTTTCAAGCGTCTGTCTGTAGCATTTTCACCGATGGTAGTTTATTTAATTACAGTGTAAACTTCATGTAACTTCACTCGGAATCAACGACAAACTCCCTAAAGCGTCGACATCACATGGCTTTGGTTTGTTTAGCTTGTTTTCTATACAATGATGCACTCTTTCCATTTAACGACAACTCTATAACGCCATAAAATGTACAGTTACTTTAGTGTCGTTATATAGAGTTGACACTATATTTTTAATCAAATAAACATAGTTCAAAAACCTTTTCTTATACTTATCAAAGATGGAGATAAAGGTAGCATTCTTAAGCTGTTTATATCATTCACTTTTACTATTATGCCAAATAGCAAAATGTGAATAAAATTTGTTCAAATGTACGAAAAATTAAGCGTGTTACAACTAAGTAAACAAATTTAATTCTATATTAATATGTATATATTTAACAATTCAAATAGTAAAGCAAAAAATATTGTAAAGTTTATAATAAAATATTAGCAAATTTATATTAACCAGTTGTTAAAACTGGTTAGAACAGTTAAGAGGTCTAAATAGGCGTAAATAAATATGCATCTAAAATAATAAAAGTAGTATAATCTGATCTGCTTATATGTTTGAGCGTTTTTAAAGCTGTCTCTAGCAAATCGGTGAAATTATTGTTTTCTATTATTAAAACTGTTATATAATTATCACTGAAAAATATTAACTAGCAAATACAGTTATACTATAAAATGTAGAAGGCCATTTTGGTGAATTTAAATCGAGACCATTTATAATATTTATGTTTAAAGGACAATGCCCAAAAGTGGTACCAAAAGTTCCTATGCATCAAGATCATAATTATATAGTAATTATTTCCACAATTTCTTACGACATTACATTTCATGGATGTTTGACCGGGGAATGTTATTTAAAGTATGAATTTTGCTTTATCTATATGACGTTTACACAATCTGTCAGAGATGTAGAATGCAATAGAAACAATTTTTGATGTATCAATTTTCCCATTTTATCAAAAATCTTCGAATGCAGGATTTTCTTAACGAAAAAAACTTCTGTACGAGTTAATATAATAAGCCTAGGCTTAAAAAAATTGAACTTGATGGAACTTGGTAGGGTTTGCCATACAAAAATGGCATTGTCCTATAGAGCAATTTCACTGCACCTTAATAGTCTATTTTAGTACATTTCACATAAATTAGGCCATTTTTCTTTATATTACAATTTTTGTCTATACACTAAAGATTGATAGTTTACCAAGATGCAGTATGATTAGTCTCTATTAGTAATATTTTATTATTACTAAAATATTTCTTTTATATTCGTATTTAAATACATCATTTTAATTTCTAGATTTATGTAAACCTAATGAACAATGTGATTTTTTTGTAACAATGTTTACTTATAATAGGCTATTTGACAGTAACATGTTGGAATTATATGCTATTAATTTTGGTCATTGTATGAAATAATAAAGTTGTAATATCTTTAATTCTGTTCAACAAAATGTTTACATCTTCAATGTAAATACAATAAAGTCTTATTCTGGAACACTGTTTCGGGGATTCAAGTTCCTTGAATAGTTCCGATGTTAAGTGACACCGTAAATGATAATGGGTTTATATCTTTTCAGTTACATTTTTAGCAGATTTTTGATAATTTTCAATGTTTGTGTCAAATTTACTGCAATCTGATAATAGTCACATCATAAGATATATAATGGAGTTAACTATTGCATATGAAAATAAAATACTATGTTTGAAAATTTCATCACTACCACAAATGATTTGATTTAGTTTCAGATTGTTGAAATTACTAAAAAACAGCACTAATTTATTAATGTCATTAAATTGTTTACAGTATGACTTCACAGCTGTCATATGACTGATGCTATTGTACCAAGACCAGTTCAATATTTTAACTTCAATATTGATTTATTGACAATACTTATGTATCGCTCTGAAATTTGATGAATTGATAGATAAGCACTATCCAAAAAGATATTTAATAACATTGATATTCAAAAAAACTTTGAGACACAGACTCAAATAAAACATTGTTCTGCAAGGTTAATCTTTCTTGGAGTACAAAACTTGTTTTTACAAAAGAATATCCAATGTGGGAAAAATTGTAATTGAAGTTTTCATGAGCAAAGCATGTGCACTGTTTGATATTGTGTGGAGGATGTTTTTAAAAACGCTGAATTTGTATCTAGGGCTTTTTGTATATCAATGTGCAATAAAGAATAATTTAAAACAATTTTCCAAAATTGGTCAAATAGCCTACGGCTCACTTAGTTTCCTTGGACGAAACGGTCTCTTCAGTCTTTTCCACGCCATCACCGTAAAACTTTGGCTGTAATTATAATAAAAACAATTGTACATAAAAATTGAAGTCATGAAATTATGTTAACCAGCATAAATTCAAAAAAATCACACATCACAAAATAAAAAATACACAATACTATTGTTAGTGCTATAAAAACAACAAAGGAGATACTATATTATCATTACAAAATTAAAGAATTGGTTTGGCTGCAATAAATTAATGAGTATCAACATTAAAAAATACTTTTTACAAAACAGCAATGATTCGTGAAAGACTATTTTATGTATGAGGCAAAACATAACAATATTAAATATTGACAATAGAAATTCAAAAATAATAGAAATGGTGACCCAAACTATAGTTTGCTTTTTTCTTCATACATGTTTTTGCTGTGTGAACTGAATTAACATTATTTAGATAAATACTCTGAATACCTTTGTCAATATTTAGAATGAAAACACTATTGCTGAACACAAAACTAACATTTCATAAATATTCAAATCAATATCTATGACGCAATGAAACAACACTAGCAAAATATAAAGTGAATAAAAAAACCACACAAATCAAAACCACATATCTGATAAAACTTTAAGCATGGTCAAAGCCATCTAATATTGTACTGGACTTACACAATCTCAATTTGTACTATACAGTCGTGACTTTATTTCCAAATCCGTTTTTGACACCATTATAACTTGTAAAACCCTAAAAATAAATAATAATAAATCCTTCTTTGTATATTAATATGCTGTCCCTCTTTTACCACATTGCAGTTATAACTATAAATGCTTATTCAATCAAGAATAGGCTAAAAAAATACATTGTCAAATAAGTTTAAAAATCTCAAATCAGTCTTCAGTTCAATATTGAATTAAATAATATTGAACATAATGTATGTTCTAGAATAAAAAAAAATGTTCCACTTTTAATGCCAAAACTTAAATTGGTAAAATAAAGTAATTTATGTAAAACTAATAATTTTAAAAATTGTACTTAATCCCGTTGGTGATTGAATATTACGAAATAACAATTGAATTTATTAATATGTGGTCCCACAATAGTAGAAATAAAAACATAAATTATATTTTTGTGTCAATTTTTGCATTCTGCTTTCCTTCTTCATATAAACTGTTAAAACCAAGTCTGTCACTCACTCCATTTGAGCAATGTTCATAAAATGAGAGAAAGTTGACATTTAGAACATTTTAACAACATTATTTTATTAATATTTAAGTCTTAAATGCTATGGTGAAATGAAAGTGAATGGATATGTTCATTTAATTATTTTTGCTCATGTTCTTTTAGCCGAAATACAAGATGGCCGTAACTTTACTATTTATAACTGACAGTCAATCAGTGCTGCTAATTGTCAGTTTCTGTCCCATATGTAAAAGTAAAGTGCTTTTAAATTCATGTAATTCTTAGCAGACATGGACTATCGTGAACAATAAAACAAAATACTTGAGGACAAAGATGAGTCAATTAAAATAATAGAAGATAAAGGAGACACAAGAGAAAAATATGAAGACATATTTTTATCCAAATGCGGAGGTATTAGCATGTTACAAGATCATGTTTCATAAGATAATTAGGAGAGTAAATAAAGAAACAATCATATTAAGATATATATTTTTAGAAATAAAAAGTGGATGTAACTTATATTATCATTAGTTGCATGATTGAAAATTCTATATATATTTGTAAATAACACATTTGCTCACACTAGTAACACATTATCATACTAGTATCACATTATCATTAGCAAATTATTTATTTTTTACTTCGTAATTGTCCTATGAAAAATTTATTTAAAACCGAAGAAATTACGAGTTATTTATCAGAGCGCACCTGAGTAATTTTTACCTTAAAGACTAAAAGACTTGTCGAAAATGGGGCAAAGCAAATGACGACAGTATTTATATATCGCACCTAAATAACTTTTAAAAGACAAAGGGCATGGGCCAAAATAAATGGAAGACAATCATTTTTGTTT
Organism: Graphium colonna; assembly: GCA_025505425.1. NCBI lineage: Eukaryota > Metazoa > Arthropoda > Insecta > Lepidoptera > Papilionidae > Graphium > Graphium colonna. Next base: position 1,065,780 of record JAOCPS010000009.1, read on the forward strand.
CCTATTAACAATCCATGGGCCGAATTTTTGTGATAAAACCAATATATATAATCTTCTTCTTTTAAATTTATGCAACATCTCACATAAA
>JAOCPS010000009.1:1081858-1100299 GCA_025505425.1 Graphium colonna
ATTGACTTAATTGCCTAAAATAAACCTAAATAGTTCTTATGTTAAATGATGAAATAACATAATGAATTAGTTGTCTTAATATCAGCAAATGATTTTCGTTTGGAGTGATGGGATAATATATTTTTGTAAGGGTGTGTGACTTGCTCGTGTTGTTGATGATTGTTGTTTATGATGCTTGAGTAATGAAGTCCTTTCGTCCCATTTCAAATATAGAACATTTTTAGTAAAACTAACTTCTTCAATGACAAGATATAATTTTACATTAGAGGAAACAAAATTAGAACCAATTAGTTATGTAAGAGAATTTTTTTTACAAGTAAAATGAATTTTGTCTTTTCATAATAATATATTTAAATTTACTAAACCATAACTTTATTCAGAAATGCTTCAACATAATTTATACTCACAAGAAATAGAAAAACAATGATTCATCAAACATCTAGTACTTAATACCTGCTCCTTTTTGAAATCGGTTATAATGCTGTTAAAACTGCGGGGGGCAGCTAAGTCGTATAGCACAGAACAGCATGCATGTAACTCGTGCGTACTCTCGGCTCGGGATCGCTTAATATTCCTTAATGCGACATTTCTTATTCGCCCAAGCGATTATTGTGCAAGCCCCGCCCGCACAAGTTCTTTCGATTACTGCAACGCACAACTTGCGGAGGGTTTTGCGCAATCGTGAAGGGGGAGAAGCCGGCAGAAGTCATTACCGTAATTAACTTATTATATTTGACGTCGCGACAACAAAAAAAAAATAAAGGAATAAGCGAAAACGTACAAACGCAAAACTATTTCGTCGTCAAACGGTGTTTGTAGATGTAACCTTAAAAATTGGCTCTTTTCTGAATTTTCAGAACACGTGAATTTGTTTACAATTTTTTTTTGAACACATTGTTAAATTGTACAAAAATCAAAACAATTAAATAATACAAAGTTATTTGAGTTTAAACTGTAAAAGATATTGAAACTGTATACAAAAATGTTAAAATAGTCTGTTACTAGTGTTTTGTAGTTGAAGCTTAAACTTCAACTGGTGTAGAAAAGTTCATTAAAACACCATGCCATCATGAACTATTAGCTCGAAATGCGTATACTATACATTTACCCATACTGTAGTCTTCATATGCATTAGTTTCAAAGGGCAACACCAATTTCTTCTTTCTACTAGCTTTAACTTCAAATTATATGGGGTCCGCGATTACCCAAATATCAATGTTTACAAGAAGCGATTGATATCTGACCTCCGCAACCTGAAGGCATAAACTAAATTTGATAGAAGGATTAGTTGTCAGAATATTTGAACGACTAAAACCCTTTAACTATTGTTAAATATGTTCCTGACGACTGCGATCGACTGGAACCTTTCTACATACGCATTCGGCGCATGGATCATCTTACTTTATAGACAGACGTAGCGTATTGCCCTAACGCAACTAATAAATAACAACACATAGTCATAGTCTCCCCGGGGGATTTGAACCCACTGCCTCCGATTCGTAAAGCTAAGACAGAGGCAGTTTGACACCTTTTTTTTATTTAGCAGTAAATTCTGTCGTAGAAGCAGGTTTTCTTAACGATAAGTCATTCGAAAGAAATAGGCTTCTTCAGATTCCCGATAAATGCAGCCTACTAAAAGTGCAGCACGAATTATATGTATATGGTATATCGCTCGCAGGTGGTACCTGGATCACCTTCATAAAGATTCGCTATTTTTACACGTGGTAGAGCATAGCATCTTTTTAAACTTTTACGGCCACTTCTACCCTTCCCATTTCCCACTCCTTTTACTTCCAAATCTTTTATCCCGACCTATCCTTTCCAATAAACCTATTCTATCCAATTTCCCAGGTTGACAATGCACTTGTGATTCTCCCCGCTCCAGACTAGGCGTGGCGATGGATCGCTTAACATCATTTGAACTGCCTGCTCGTTTATTTTCCATTCTATAAAAAACACATTTTAAATAATTACTTATTCAATTAAATACACATTTGACCTACATAATCTTTGTACGTTTTATTCCTTTTACGTTAAATATGATGGGATCAATGTAAATATCATTTAGTGACTTAAATTTAATTCAAAAATTTAATTAGTTGAAACCAGAGAAACTTAAGACCTAGTATAAGAAACATTAAAGCCTAACATAATTAACTTCTTGAAATACACGTTCTTAATCCAGTAATAATACTGAGGACACATTTAAGATATCTACTTAATAAGTTCCAAGCCGACGAAGTTTCAAACTAGTAATTTACGAACTGGAATATTCTCTCGGCTGATATTAACATTTTCTTCAATCAATGTTATCGTTTATATTTATTTTATATAAGCGTTTTTTTTATGGAAAGAAAGACAAACGAGCAGACGGTTCACCTGATCCCGTTGCCCACTGACACTCAACAGCCGGAGAATCATGAGTGCGTTGTCAACCTGGAAAATTGGATAGTTACCCAAATATCAAAGACTGTTATTCAGACAAATAAGAAATCCTAAGTACCCAGTCTCTTTGTTAAGTTTTATATAAGAAGTAAATAATATTCCTATGGATTCAACTACGGAGAGTGCGATGTTTAGCATTTTGCTACTGACAGATAAATGCACTAATGTGACGGTTCTTTAACTATTTATGGTTGTCGTATAAACACTAATACATAGTAAATGTTTTACCGCCTTCGTATTGTTTGTTTAGATTTTATTTTAGCAAAGACAAGATGACAAATATAGAAACCGAAAAGCCCGTCAGGCGGCTGACGTAAATTTTGTATACACGCTCATCTACTTGAGTTTACACTGACGCGCGATATTTCGCACTTTCTTCTCGGCGAAGCGGGCCGGTCGCTAAGACGTCGCTTATATAACCTGTTAAACGGGCCGGCTGACATGCTCCACAATATTCGGTTATTATATACTTGAATCGTGTTACATAAATAATAAAACAATGAAAGTACTCCCAAAGTCCATTAGAGGAGCAAAAAATTCTTGCTCTCAAGAATTCAATTATTCTGTTTAACAATGTACCAGGAATGAAAATGTTTAATTTCATGCTTTGCTTTTCGATATTTTCTGGCTGCTGCTTGTTAACACTATTAGATCGATTATTCTACGAGCAGGTGGGGTCTGTTCAGCGATTATTATATAAATAAGCTGCCGACCTTTACTTTGAACATTCTCATACGACTGGCTCAACGATTGACATTGACATGGTACTTCAAAGAGCCCATTGGAGTCTTAACAAGTGTACCGTCAGATGTCGGGGTACAGTCGGTCGCCTAACACGGTTCCCATGGGCGTCGCGTACCGCGTACGGCACGCTCGGGCAGCGCGCACCGTTGGCGGTTCGCGTCCCGGAGGCCGGTGACGTCAGCGGCGTCGAGGCACGTGGGGCTGCCGCACCGCGGGCGCATCGAAAGTGAGTCGCGCCGGCGGGGGGGGGAGAGTGTACGAGAGCGGGGGAGACGGGAGCAGGTCGACGACCCCCGCGCATCCGACCGCGCCGCACTTGAACACCGTCGTCTCATCGCCCCGATATCCGAACCGCCTAACTGGGCTACTACGGCGACGAAGGCGCGAGCTAGAGTTAAGAACTGGGGTCTTAGGTTTGTGTGTCGAGGCTACACTTTGGCTATATGGTGCATGGGTACCAACAGCTCTCGTATAGCAACGGATATCAGTACATTTGTATTTATTTAGGATCGACACTGATTGTATTTTCAATAATATATCAATGCTCTTCTAACTGTACCTAGATTTACATTCTCCTTAAAAACAAACTTATATTCATATTCTAAAATCCGCTTTACCAGTACTCGGCCACTATTTGATACAGTTCTTAGTAGAGCACACAAGCGCGGTTGTGCCAGCTAAGCATTACCGGGCGGTTCTCGGTGCGCTGATGTAACGTGACGTCGACTCGCCGACGCGGCAGACGATAACACCACGACTATTAGGGAAAGCGACATTAGCGAGTTGCAATCGCCAATTATCTAGCGGAAGCGAACACGTGAAGCGAATATCCGCCCCGCTCCCGACTCCGTCCGACTTGTGTCGTGCGAACGCGCACCGCACACGGAAATGTTTGTGATAAAGACTATTTATATGCCCGTACATTTGTCCTGACAGACCGGCTGCGGCATTGTTTAATTGCTGTCCGTTCGTCTGTTAACTATAGCTTGATGTTCGGCACTATGTATACACGTTGCGCTTTATCCAACCTTTTAAAATAACATCCGATAAAATACACTTAATGAGTGCTCTGTTGTTCCAAGGTGGGGGGAAGGTATTTAGAAACAATTGCCCTATATCTTATATAAAAAAATACATGTGTTTGTTATTTAGCAGTACAAGTAGATAGTGCAAAACCTTTTCTATCTAAATCATTCGGATGTCGTGAGTGCCCAGGAGTTACGGGATCACTTACACGTCAGGTTAACGGTGTGCCTATAAAAAGAATTTTATAACAAGAACTTTCTCAATAAAAATAATGCTTGTTTTATCCACACTCCATAGGGTACGAGTAATCTTGAAGCAGATCACTAGACAATAACTTGTTGTAACAGATAGAACCCCAAAATATAAACAAGTCCGAAAGTAAATATTTACTCGTAACCCGAAAGGAGGGTCGGGTCCGTGTTCGGGAGGTTTCATCCGGCAACATCGTTAGATTTCCTCTCATTAGCATATTTTACCAATTGATTTCGTTTAAACAAATTAACGCATCCCAAACTAGACGTGTCTTAAACAAAATGGAAATCTTCCAAATTCCCCATTGATCGTGAGATCGAAATTGGTATTATGTTTACTTTTATTTTGTTAAAGGAAATCGAAGTTATTTCATTGCTAGGCATGCAAATTATAGATTAAAATAGGTAAGGGACAATATCGAATAATGTAATAAAACTGAAGCGTCAATAGCCCAATCCGACCACGTGGCCGAGGGTTTGAATCTCGCCATTCGACTATTGTCGTGAACCATATTCTAGCCCAAGAATGGTTAAGAAATATTAGTACAATTTGCGTCCAAACTAAGGATAATGCATTTTATCAACTATACAATATGTTCCTTTTATATATTTTTTTTTATTTACGTATTCGTATATCGAATATTTTTAACATCATATTGTGGCTTAGATTGTAGATAATTCTAAATCGCAGGCGTTTTCTTTCGTTCTTAAATCCTAATTTAGTACATTGTGTACACGCGAAGAACATAAACAAACGTTGTATTGCGAGGTAGTAGCACACATGAGCTTGAGTGACTGGCTCACACACAAATAAAACATAAATTAAAATATGCTTGCGTTGTGAGGTTCCTTTATGTTTTTTGACGGGAAAATTTTCGAACGTTTGGAAAAATATCCCATGACTGGATTATGTGGAGCTTTTTACGCACAAAAACCTCGGTGGTCACTATCTATGCGTAATAAGGGGCTTCTATGGAAGGCACCGGTACACTGCACATAAGCACTACCCTACTGATAAGCAAGAAATAGTCCTTCCCCTTTTAGTCGCCTTCTACGTCAGACAGGAGATATCTCAGTCTAATTCTTGTGAGGTTTCTGAATTTCCATTTCCCACGCGTTTCCCTTCTTAATCATATCATTCTTAACTTTTCTTACACCCAGCGACCTATTCTATGTCACATAACAGGATTTGTTTAATGTTCACGTAAATGTTTTAATATTTATATATTATATATCCTTATTATAAATATTATCTAAGATCACCGATTTACTATTGCGATTTTACAATAATCGATAAAATAAGGATTATTTTATGGTTGGTAATATTTGCAAATGGTAACATTGCAGCAAACACATGACGGATATTGTAGTGCCTGATTGAAAATGTAGTAGTAATCGGTAATGAACAAAATACTTCTGCACATATGTTTTAACATGTATATCTAGTGTTTATATTTCTTTAAACATTAATTAGTTTTTAAAATCTTGTGTGATATTTTAACGTACATATATACACAGTGGGTACAGACGCAGTTGGTACGACTTTTCGACATTTTCTTTGTTGCTTAGCTCAAAACTTGGTAGCAGCTGGATTAATTTAGCTATTGACCTTGCTTTTGAATATTTCTAATAGCCTGACTTAGGTTTTTAATATTTTTTTGGAAAAGTCTACTAGAGAAATCTGAAATCAGAAAGTCTTCTAGCTCGTCTTTAAATTTTGTGGAGGCTATGACTATTACATAATATGGCCTGGACTATTGCTGTAGGTTTGATATACACAAAGAACCTTATATTTTTTCTTGAGTAACTTTAGATTGGAACAATCAAACAAATCTCATTAATTTTTTTTATTATATTCGTATAGAATGATATTTTAGAAAAAAAAATTGAATTCTAAAAACAGATGTATTAAAACGTTATAGTTCAGCAAGACATTGTATGTAGCAAAATTTTAATATTTTACCAAACCACTCGAAACGGTTTTCCAAAAATTGTAACGTTTATATTTGGAGTAGGCAGTAATAATTTTTCTAAACGGTTGATATTTCAAAAAATTGCTAAAAAAAACCTCTGCTTTCACGTGCCACGTGAACGTGAAAAAAAAAAACTTCGAGCAAAAATATTGCAGTCCGCAGCATATTTAATATAGTGATAATGTTTAACAAGTTTACTGATTAGAATAAGACATAGCATTATAACTATACTTTTTTGTTATACTAGCCTTAATCCTTAAATCCTTTGAAAGTAACAAATATTTATTAACCATTACAACTAAGCTCTAAACTTGTCTCAAGATATAGTGCACGACAACAGTCAAATGGTGGGATTCGAACCCTCGACCACGTTATCGGCCATCAGTTGTTAGCATCTTATCCAACCAAATAATACCTAAACATCAAGTTTTACACAGAGCGACTGGCATTTAACCTCCGCAACCCAAACTGAATTCAAAGGATGGATTAATTGGCAGTATATTTGGAGGCACTGACATTCTATTACGATTGTCAACGGTGTTTTTGACAACCGGTACTGACTTTTTACTTGCCTATCCGACGCATGGATTACCCCACTTTTCAGCAAAATGGATCATCAGTCCGAACTGCCCCAAAACCAACCAACAAACAACAACACAAATTCAAACTCACGACCTTTATTTTGTAAAGCAAGGGCTTATAACACTAAGCCACGGAGGCGAAATCATTATAATTATATTACGAATGGGAATTAAATGTTTTACAACTTTTGCTCATAGTACTACGCGACAAACCAGTCAACACCATCGACACCGCCTTCATGGTTGGCAGTCCACAACCGTGCGATTTCGCCGACATTTCCTGCCACGCACGACTTCCTTGTGGAATGAATTGTCGCTAGCTGTATATCCAAACTGAGCAATACGAGCGTACTCTTATCTCAAAGGCTGGCAACGCTCTTGTAACTCCTATGGTGTTGCCTCATACCTCAGGTGAGCCGTCTGCTCGGTTGGCTCCTTCTTCATAAAAAAAAATGTTATCGGAATTTTATATATACAGACAATCTTCTAGCACAGTTTGGGGCTTCGAAGCGCAATCGAAATTTATAAATGTGACGCGTGTGGCCTTGTGAAGCAGTAGTAATTAAACGGTTATTTGCACCATCGGTCGTTTTAAATTAACTGCGCAGTATAAATTTACTTCGTCTTAATATAATAAAAGGTAAAATTTGTTACTTTGTTAGAAGAGGAAGGTTCTCATTTCGAATGTTTCTATGTTTTTATGTGCGTTCGCGCATATGTCCGCCATTTATGAACCAATTTTAAAAATTCTTATTTCATCTCATAGGGTATTCCTTCGGAATAATCCCATAAAATTTTCAAGAAAATCGGTTCAATCGTTTTTCTTTTAAATCAACATAACAAAATTGATTTTATTTATTTTTGCGCCTATCTCCGTTTTTTATGAACCGATTTCAAAAATTATTTTTATTATATGATTGAACATTCTTTATAAATATATACATAAAATATTCAAAAAAATCGGTTTATTAGTTTAGGAATGTTCGCACATATCTCCGTAACTTATGAACCAATTTAAAAAAAAATATTTTTTTTTTATCTGATAAAGTACACCTTTATAATGGTACTATAAAAGTTTTATAAAAATTGGATTAGTAGTTTGTTTTAAAATCAAAATAACGAAGAAGATATGTTTCGAAAGTACACTTTTAAGGTGTTTGAAGTCGGTTTTTGTAATTTTGTGTGTCAAAGCCATTTTCGTGATTTCTTTTGCCAGTGGAAATGCACATAGACAAAGAAACAGATAAAATAAGCGCAGTTTTTAATATTCATTCTATACAGGAATGAAGCCGCCTGCAACAATTAGTACATCATAATTTTCTTAAGTGCGACACAATGGGAGATGCACTATGTTCCCGACTGCAGACATGTGAATTATGAATAAGCGACCACGTTACAAATTCGGAGGATGGGAACATTGTGAAGAGGCTCACGTGTCTGAGTTTTGTTATATATGCAAGTTGCATTTTTTTTTTTGAAAATCGATCCTTTATTAAGAAATATGCACAACATTATGTATTCCGTATATCGAATATATTTCAGATAATTTTTGATCGCATTAATTTTTTAACTCATTTTTTTATTTCTAATTTAGTACATTACCAACATGCGAAGAAAAGAAACAAAGGTTGTATTGCGAGTTGGTAGAGCTGATGAGCCGAGTAGCCTGCTCACTCACAAATAAAGCACAAAACATAGTCAGAGCTTCCTAGATAAAAAGTTCAATGAAATTCCGTTGTTATAGTCTTTGCTTAAAAAATTAGGGTTTACTTTAATACTTTATATAAAATTTATCTGACAACCGGCGTAGTGCTTCTTAACTTGCTTAATGTTATGTTCCATTTATAATTTTATTTTTAGGATAACAGCTACGTATATCTTATTGACCAAACCCAACTAGACATAAATTAATACCATATGTGTATTGGTTCTTCACATAACTAGATTGCAGATTTGAGTATGAGCCTAATTTTCCACAACACAGGTTGTCCTAGTGTGGGAACTAGAGACCTTTATCTGTAACATATGTACTATTGAATAAAGGTTTTTATTATTTTTTTTTTATTTTTTTATTATTTAAGATTATTGATTTAACAAAATTTGTTTAGCATTTTTTTTAAGTCATCTCGTTCTTTTCTGATTAAATACTTTCGAAGTTATACTAAATGCGAATTTAATATTTGTTATTCATGAAAACCGCAAAAAATAAAACCTTTACAGTAGTTTAGGCAAGATTCAAATAAAATTAACGCGATAGGCGAATGGTTTTGCTTTTGCAGACAGGCTTGCTCAACAGATTTTTGGCGTTTTTAATATACCACTGGTAAATGGTCTTATTTAATTCAAAATTGTTTTCAAAAAAAGTTTTTTAGGTATAACATTGTCTATAAACTACAATTTATCTACCATCAAATTCCTAGACACACTCCCTATTAATAATAAGAAACTTTTCCTAATTATAACCTTGCAACTAACATCGATTAATGTTATAAATGATTTAAACAAAGTATCCGTGTAATTGCCTGATCACAAAGTATTTTGTTACACAGATAACTGTACGAAACCTATTCTATTTACCTTGTACACTAAGCTCATGGTATTAACAAAAAAAAAAAGGAACAGCTGCGTGTATGTATTTCTAGCGCGTCAATACGCATTGTAACCATATAATCCGAGCGATTCTATAATGTTTGGGGTCCCACTAACGGCGTCGCTTACGTGATAGGGGATGCCACCTTGAACGTTACTAGTTATTTTCTAAAATTTACTTAATTTAACAGCCCTAACTTCGATTACAAGAGGAAGTTTATGAAGTAGATATAATTTTAGTATTGCAAATAGAAGCTATGATATTTTTTATTATCAGAAACATCGTACCGCATCCTATGCCTAGTGTAGGTATATTTAAGAAGTGGTAGAGCATAACATCTTTTGCTGCACTTTTTCGGCAACGCTCGCCCGGGGAAGTACCACCGTCCCAAACAAAATCAGCATAAAGTAAAGTATGCATGTCTACCCTTTTCTTTTCCTATTTAAATCCTCTCCAAATCCTTAATTCCCACCCCATCCTACCCAATAAAGCTATTATATCCTATCTCCCAGGTTGACAACGCACTCGCAATTCTCCGGATGTTGCGTTGGAAGTCGGCATGAAATAAAGTATGCATGACTTTAGGGGATGCCGCGTATGGCCATTCTTACCTCTTCTTTTTCCCACTACTTTCCCCTCTAAATCCTTACGCGACGGGATCGCTTAACCTCACGTGAATCGCTCGTTGCTGCTCTGCTCGTTTGTCGTGGGTATGGTGCAATACATTCTTATATGTAAGCCGAGTCATATTGCTAGTTGATCGTCTACAGGTTTTTGTGATTTTTACAGTATGTGCTTCTGACAACCATTATGCCACCATCACTCCTTCGTGATAACTATATTGTTGATCACTTGAGACATGAAACATGTTTTCACATTTATATATTAGTAAAGAAATATCATATAAAAGTAGAAAATAATATGATTTTTGATGTCGACAACCCTAACCGTCGCCCGTTTGAATGAAGCGTACGCGCGCGTGGACCCACATTGTGTCTCGTGTGACATCTGTCGTATTATATTCGCATTGGCGTAAACTGTCCCAAGTCAAAAAATATTATTATTAGCTGGTCTTTTTAAATAAAATCTACTCCTCCCTTTTCAGCAGATTATCATGCCCGTTTGTCTATTTTGTTGTCATGATATTTCCATCGAATACACAAAGTTTTCGTCCAATGTGTTCTACGATACATAATTAAACTACGCCTGCTTGTTATTTCGAACCAATTTTACACGTTTTCTATTTGTACGTTGCCTAAACACGAAGAACTGTCATAACAAATTTTTGTCTTACGTAGAATTGTCTGAAAGTTTACATAATGTGGGATATTGAGATATGAACTTTGACTTGAATTCTATTGTACGTTTTATGTTCACTCCCATTTCAATATGCTTAATAAAAAAATAAAATGCTCTTTCCAATATACGTACAGGGTTATATGGACAGAACCACATCTAAATAATAGACAAGTGAAAAGCAAACACCTTGAATTTGTTTAAGAAAAATATTGTACGAATGATTGTAAGATTTTATATGGTAAAATGCCGAGTGCTGATAATTCAAAAAATACTTTTGCGAACGAAACTCAACAACAAACATGTTTGGAAATCTAAACATAGATTATTTGATGTTATTACATATTTTTAGTATTTCATTATTAGTTGGGGTCATTGTATTATCGTCAATAAAGTTACATGAATAATCTTGTAATATACAGTGTAAACTCCATGTAACGTCACTCGATTTAACGACAAACTCTCTAAAGCGTCGACGTCACATGGCTTTGATTGGTTTAGCCTGCCTTCGATACAATGATAAACTCTTCCCATTTTACGACAACTCTCTATAACGCATTAAAATGTATAGTACCTTTAGTGTCGTTGTATAGAGTCTACACTGTATATAAATGAAAAAAAAATAAAGATAATCCTAAAGGGATAACATCTTAATGTTGGTATATCGCAGTATACTATACAGACAAGTGAATTTAAGAACATAGTTATGTCTTGTAATCGAAACGAAATTTGCGGAAAATTCCGCTCACCCTGACATATAGTTATTGTAGCGTGGCCGACGTTTAAGACGCTCGTAGACTGCGAAACTCGAAAACGAGTTTTTTATCAATGAAAAAGGAACAAGCTGATGCCAAATTGCTATACGTTTAACGTTTTTAATTACGAAGTAATCAACCTCATTGTTTTACAATCGAACTATACTTTAAATTTCAATATTTGTATTCTTTCTAAAACATTCTAGAGTAGTTGTATTTTAAAGTCTTGGAGTTATAATATGATCGTTGTTAGTGTTTTATAGTTAGTTTATAATAAGCCTTTTTTATGTAAAGGTAGACAAACGAGCATACGGTTCACCTGATGTTACATGATCCCGTCGCCCATGGACACACGCAACATCGGGAGAGTTGAGAGAGCGTTGTTAACCTAGGAAATTGGATAATATAGATTTATTGGATAGTAGTGGGAAAAGAAAAGGATAGACATGGCCATCCGGCATCCTTAAAAGTCGTGCATACTTTATTTTATGCCAACTTTATGGGTGTATGGGGGCGGTGGTACTTCCCCGAGCGAACGCGGCCGTAGAAGTGCAGCAAAAGCTGTGTAGGGATTTTGTGCTCTACCACCTTTAAGTAATAACTGAAGTAATTGTGGTAATTTAATATATGTGTGATGAAGTAACCACACTTTTTGGTCTTTCCATAACCTCGGTATCGAGGGAAGCCGAGGACCGGACGGGATGGAAATGCATTGTATCAAGAGTGACATCTTAAAGAGACACGACCTTCAGTAATGAAAAACACGAGTTAAGAATAGTTGCTTTCTTTCCTACTCTACATATCTTTGTTCTTAACATTAAGATCATATAAAACAATCATATAGTTACTCTTGGTGTTGTGTTGATAATTCTGCAAGGGTAGGCGATTGGTATTTACCGTTTATTTCGTTGGCACGATATTCCGCACGTCACGCTATAAGAACTTTGCGTTATTTTGTTCATATTTTGTTTGAAGTGTAAAGTTAGTGCTGTTTAACCAGTATCCTTAACCTACACAGAGGATTTCCGAAATCTTTCGCCATTTGCTGAGAACACCGTCAAAAACGCAATTAAGAACGCCCGACACGTGAAATTATTCAGCGCTTCCACATTCGCGACAAGCGGCACACGCGAATCGCATAATAGTTCCGTAGCCGGCAGCTTATTAATGTGGGCCGACACCGTGTCATTAGAGGGCGTGAATATTTAAGGGGATGCGGCGCTCGCTCTACACTGCCTTGCGACGGATTGCCTTTCCCGGTGAATTAATTCGAGACGCGGCCAATTGTCTTTTACGTACTAAGGGGAGATCCCGATTGCAGCCTCCAATGGCTACCTTGCCATTCTTCTTGCGTTCTTTTTTTATATATAGAGACCGAGGCAAACGAGCAGAAGCCTCATCTGATTTATCAATCAATGCCGCCCGGACTCCCGCATATTCCCGGTATTCTTCTTGAAAGTTGCTACGTCATTCTAAAAATCTCGCTGCTGACAGTTTATTTGATTCGATTAAAGCCGTTTGAAACCAAAAGCTGCAGCGATGAGAGCAAAACTTTAGAACCATTAATATATGCTAATTATGTACCGTCCAAAATTAAAATTCATGCAATTGTTTTTATTGTTTTTATTGCGGTTTTTTGTCGTCTATGCAGACTTGTAACCTACCATTAAATGTCTTAACACAGATTAGTCTGAATTACATATGCTAAAGTCTATCGCGCCTAACTGTACATTGTATTAACAATCACAACCTTTTTACGCCGAACGAATGTTTAAGTACAATGTGGAATATTGAGCGGGTGCGGGTTAATCGAGAAAGATTTGTGCCGCGGCGGCGGTGCTCATCTCGTGGCGTTACGCAAGAGGGTCGCGGGGGCCGGAGGGGTCATCCCGTCCGCACCCAAAAGTCGCACCCGCGAAGTGGAGAACAGTCATATCCTATCGATTTGTTAAGATGGCGCGCGTAGGGGGCGAGAGTTTGAGGGGTTGTGCGGGGGGCGCAGGGGGAGGCAGCGTGCAGCCGCTCTTGCACCTGCCCCGGAACGCATCCGCGGCCGCCCGCGACACACTAGCGACACCGCACCCGCTGCGCGTAGCACCATACAATGACGGCTTAAAAACGACCCCAATAAGTCTTTGTACACCAATGAACGGGAACAGATAGGAATGCCGTCGTTTGTAAATGGGAGCTAAGCTGTCGATGCTCTGTTTCCAACACTACATTTCTTAATATCAGTTAAGTTTCCTTACGATTGTAGATTGTAATTTAGAAATAAAAACAAACAGAGCGCTACGAAATTTTAATAAATTACTTTTTTACTGCTGCAAAAAAAAGTCTTGCCTTATATTTTCCGATTATATATATTTACAAACGCATAACCTTCACCTTGGAGCACTGTGCCCGTTAAAATTTCGAGGAGTAATTTTTCCCCTCAAACTCAACAAGTGTCCCGCGTAGGGACGCGCTACCCTCGCCGCAGTTGAGAGTCGTGCCCTCGGCGACCGCTTTGCTCTCTCGACTCTCCCGGCTGTCCCGAGCGAGCCGTCTACGCCGCCAAGGTCGACCGAGGGCTTAAGGTGACACCGCACTATCAATCGACTGACGGGCCTCTACCGAGAAATTGTTATTAAGGTCACGCACGCTACGTAAAATTGTGAAAACTAATTCAGAGAAAATTTGGAAAATTATTTACAAGCATCTCGTATCTCAGCTGGCGATTATATTGTTATTTATGATAATTAAATGATAACTTTTATGTTTTTTTAAAGCAAAAGACCTACCTATTAGGTACTTTGTTTTTCTTCATCTTCCGTTTCTATGCCATAGCGGGCGTCGGTGACCACCTTTGTAAAGACTTTTATGCTTGACCAGTCTTATTTGTTTTTAAAAATAAACATAAAAATATCTAGCAGATATGAAACATTGAAACCAATACCTCCAGATAACATCTATAAAAGAAAACCTTGTGAAAGGAAAACATATATCAAGCATTAAAAAAAAGAAAAATGATCGTTTAATCTTAAAATTTCATAAGGTCGTAAAGCATGGTTGCTATGCAAGCAGTCAGTCGTATCCACCGCATTAGATGTTTTTCATAAAAAAAATTATAATAGAAATTATTAATTTCCTACATACCTCTTCAATATGGTATCTCTGCTATCAATTGTAAACAACTTTTCACAGCTTTTGCTGCACTTCTACGGTCGTGCTCGCCCGGGCCGGATGGCCATGTCTACCCTTTTCTTTTCCTATTCCTATCCTCTCCAAATACTTAATCCCGACTCTATCCTATCTTATCAACGCATTCGCAACTCTCCGGATGTTGCGTTTGTCTATGGGCGACGGGATCGCTTACCATCAGGTAAACCGTCTGCTAAAATACAAGCGGCCGCTTAAAGCGTAAGTTCGATAGTGCGAAATGCCCTAATGGGAGTGACATGATCACCGCGTGATTAATCACCCCTTTATAATAAATAAAGGTTTACAAAAAACATTTTTTTTTTGTTAAGTTTGTGTTAGAGTTACAAAGTTGATTTCGTTTTTTTTAATTTTTTATTAGGGATTTTTCAGAACTCCGTTCTTTTGATGCGATCCCTAAAATGTAACAATAGCTGAGAATTTTTTTGTCCGCCAACACATTACTTGGTAAATATAATAGTTTGCCAGCGGTATTTTATATGAAAGGGTTGGCAAGTGAGCAGACGGCTCACCTGATGTTAAGTGATGCCTTCGCCAAAGGACATTCACAACATGAGTTGACGGTGCGTTGCCAGCCTAGGATTGTTGATAAAATGGGTCAGTGCGTCGGAGATGTTAGGAACATATTTTTATACGATTTTATTTCCATTTACCGTTAGATGTGTTACCAGGGAACATACCTGAAAATATTCATAAAATCTATCAACCATTTAATTTATTCGCAAAGGCCTTGACTGACATCGCTTATTACTCGCGGAATATTTTTCCCATTCGTGTATTTTCCTTATGTTATCAATAACTGCTAATAATAAATAATGCAAACGTTGCTTCAACGTGACCTTATAAATATAGACGTCGTTTTAAAACATTAGATTCTTCTATATCCTATACTGCTCCCAGCGATTTCTTTTACGGAAATATCAGCAGACAGTTCCCCTGATGGTAAGCGAACCCGTCGCCCAATGACACGTAACATCCGGAGAATCGCGAGTGCGTTGTTGACCGAGGACACTGGACAGAATAGGTTTATTGGATAGGATGGGGTCGGGATTAAGGATTTGGAGGGGGGATAGGAGTGGGAAAAGATTAGGATAGATATGGCCATCCGGTATCCCTTAAACTCATGCATACTTTATTTTCTGCCGACTTTGTAAAAACAGTTTGCAACATTATTTGTAGATGCTCCACTCTTTTTGGTCATAACGTGATGTTATTTAGCCTAAAGCCTTCCTTGATAACCGACCAGTTCCTGAGATTAGCGCGTTCAACCTACCAAAAAATATTTCAGCTTTGTAATATTGGTACAGATGTATTTCGTTGCATCCCAATGCGGTAATGAAATATTAAACATGTTAGAGTTGAGCGCTTTTAAAATTGACGGCTATTTTATATGGCAACACAGATCAAAGGAGACAATCGATTGGACGGATGCGTTCCAATAGTAACGTGAACGTCGGCGGGTCTCGCCACTCGTCACCCGTAAAAATGTACGCATCCTCCTTTTGTTTGTGCACTATTTGTGAAGCGGTTCCGAGTATAAAAGAGCATTTGTAAACCGGCCGATTCACTTTTGTTGTACATCTTGTCGACGTTATAAGCATCAAATTCGAAATCATAGCGAAATTGAAAAATGTTCTTTGTACTTATGATATACGTAACGGCTTCTAGTCTTCTTCTTCTTCTTCTTACTTGACCTTGTCCCATTTACTTGGGGTCGGCCTTTCTTGTCCTTTTTTTGCACTGCCCACGGTTTTGTGCTACATCGGTGTTAAGTTGCGCTTCTTCTGTATTTTTCGACAGCCGTCGCCAGGTGGCGGGTGGTCAACTGAACAGCTTCTAGTGTTATCTGTTATTAGAACGGTTTAGTATTATATTTTTGAACATAACATAAAGTGTGTGTAACTTTGACAAACTATGGCACCGAGCGGTGTCGTGATAGGATTTAAATCACGCGGTATAAATTAAATAATACTTATGCCGAAATGAACTTTCTATCGTTGTGAAAAGTGCGCTTGAATTTTGGTTTCCAACTCACTGCTATGTTGAGACGATCAAGCGCCACTTTGCTAAATGTAGATAAAAACTATCTTGAGTTTTATAAGCCGTTTTCTAATAAGCAATTTATTTTTTAATAAATACCAATGAAGAGTTAACTTAACGCACGTAAAAACAAACTTTACGCGACATCGTAACATGCATGCATCATTCACATTTTAAACGCAGCTAGAGTTCATGTGAAAATCAAACGTGGATCGTGTATCATCGTCATAAAATTATTGAAATTTGATTGAAAACATAAAATCAAATTAGCGGCCGCCGCTAGAAATATAAATGTATTCGAATACTAGCAGACCCGACAGACGTCCTATACACACGTATTTAATTAAAAAATTTCAACTTTTTTTTGGACCAAATTGTGAATCTAAACCATTCTCTAATCCCCTTGAACACACGCAATAAAATTTATCAAATTCGGTCCAGCCGTTTAGGAAGAGTTCAGTGACACACATATGCACACCAAAAATATATAAATGTACATATTTTTTTTATGGAAAGAAAGACAAACGACACGCAACATCCGGAGAATTGCAAGTGCGTTGTCAAGCCGGTAAATAGGATACTATAGGTTTATTGGATAGGATGGGTCGGGAGTAAGGATTTGGAGGGGATAGGAGTAGGAAAAGAAAAGGGTAGACATGGCCATCCGGTAACCCCAAAAGTCATGCATACCTTGTTTTATGCTGACTTTATAAAGGGCAGTGGTACTTCCCCGGATGAGCTTGGCCGTAAAAGCGCAGCAAAATCTGTGAAAGGATATTATGCTCTACCACCTGTGATATATATTAAGATTATAAAGCCAAAAATGTTGTTGTTTTGTTTACTTAAATCTCTGGAACTACTGGAACGAATAAAATCTTTTAGAGTTGGATAGCCCATTTATCGAAGAAGGCTTGGCTATATAATATCACGCTTTGACCAATAATAGCCGAAAATTGGGAAAAATTTAGGCGGATGACATCGCAGTAAGGCAGTCAGATTATAAAATACAATAACGTGACCGCCAGCTACTTGAATTGCTAACGCGCTGATCTTTGAGACGTAACGGTGTTCTTTTGAATTCTTGATACCGACACATTTATCTTGCTTGCATAATGAGATTTTATTTTTAACGTGCGTCGATTCCATGAATATTTTTTTATCATACACTACATAAGTTCTCCCGGATACCTATCTAAAGTATTTTCTGGAAGAAGCCTTTTTCATTGCTTTTGTACTGTAAAACTTACGTATAATATACAATTGTTCGTACGTTTCTCGGAAAAACGTTTTGTACCATCGATATGAAACATTAACTATTCGATGTGTATTAAATCCCGAGATTTTTGCAAATTTTTCATTGTTGCCTTGCTTGTATTGGTAATAGCTTGATGCTATATAAACTAAGACAGTGGTTCCCAAAGTGGTCGCCTGGGGGGACGCAGAACCACTCGCTTTCATTAAATACAGTGGTTTAAATTGGACTCTAGCGCTCCTTCAGATGGTATTGTTATTTTAGAGAAGGTTATAAATTTTTTGGGGGGG
>JAOCPS010000009.1:1133285-1147244 GCA_025505425.1 Graphium colonna
CGGGGGCCCCGGGGGCGCAGGGGGCGCGGCGCCCACCGCGGCCCCCGGCGCGGCCAAGGCGCCCGCATCCGCGCCCCCCCTGCAACTCGTCATCCTCGACTGACAGGTGAGGAGAACGTGCGTGCTTCCCATAGTGCATGACCCACGACACATACGGTACGAGATAAAGCGTCTCAAATACAAAGAAGATCATCCTGCAATCAAAATTCAGCAAGACAATCTTGTGATTAAAAACATGAAGAAAAGACTAAAGAGATAAAAACTAAAAAAGTTGAAGTAAAAAAATAAAATATAAAAATTATAAATTATTACAAAAACCTCGATGATAACAACCAATCGTCAAAAAAATTATTTATACAGTTAATAGCAGAAAACTACTTCAAACGCCTCAGAAATGTACTTTTAAGCCATTTTATTTTTATAATGAACTACAGTTCCTACTTTTATAGAATTCAATCAAATTGTAATAAATAAAAAAAAAATATATCCTTGCAAAAAAAAAATACAAAATAAGTTAAACATCATGAAGTAAGCCCGAACATATTTAATTTTTTTTTCTTAAATATGTTTTTTAAACTTTTCTTATTTGTGTTTAATTTTGAAATCGATTTTATATATTTTTTTTAATTGTTACTACTTTAATTTTAAATATTGAATTTTAACTTGATAGATGTAAACGCCTGCAAATGCGTAATTCATTTAAATGTATTGCAATTATTGTATTGTTTTTTGTCATGTATTGTGAATGACTCTTTGGTGTGTCTAAACGCTAAATATATATAAAAAAAAATACACCTGAATTGAGGAAATTGGAAAATTCCCATTTTTTCAATCGAATTTAAATCGATAATAATGTTCCCATTAAAAAATAGTTTCTATTGTATTATAACATAAGAATACTTAATAAGTCGCCTTTATACAAAAAAAAACTTTGTGGAGACAAACGTGACTTTTCATATTAGCTGTGAAAAGTCGTACTTAGAAAAAAACTAATTAATTTAATATTGGTTTGTATAGGAGCCGCCGCGCACGCCGCACCCGCCGCACCCCTACACGATGGAGGCGCTGCTCGGCTGAGCGGCCCCGCTGCCTGTACATTCGCCGTGTAAATATGTCCTCGCGAACGCAGGCGAACGCCGCGCGAACGCGAGCGAACGCCGCCGAGCGCCGCCCGAACGCCGCCGCGAACGCGAGTGAACGCGCCCGAGCGCACGGACCCCGAGCCAAAAGCTCTAAACGAAGATTGTATTTTTGGTAATCGAATCGCCGAGAACGGATTCTGTAGATAATAATTTTAAAACTATATTGTTCTTATGTGGTTTGATCTGGCGACGAGCAAAATAATGTATTTGATACATAAAACGATATGTAAGTCTATTTCATTCGGAGATTCATTGTAGGATAATTTACAATTTTTTTCATAAATAAAGCACAAATTGGAATGCGGTCTATTTATTTTACTTTCCTCGATTGTGTTTTGTTATTTGTAAGTTTAGATTAGTATAATGTTTTCCTTGGCATAGGTTGTAATAAATAATAATTGTGAAATTTCTCATATTTTTTCCTTTTGGAATTTCCTTTGGATGATTCTTAAATGTTCAATTAGAAAAGCGAAAATACAAAGAACAGACTTTTTATTGTTTGATATACAGGTGACTGGTGAGTCACTGATGATATTAAAAGAGCACTTGGTACTCGATTGCCATCATATTTTTGAAATAAAATTAGGGACGTTTTCGATCAAATTATCCAATAAATAAATAGTGTTGATACTCGGCGCGGCACCTGATCATCTGTACGCGCGGCAGGGCATTGACCCCGAGTGGCTCCCCGCCTTTCGACTCACTCCAGCCACGCAGTGTCCGCTAGGATAAACATGAATTTCGTAATTATTTTGTTTCACTTTAAATGTACTTTTAACAATATTTTATTTCTTCATATATGATAGTCTCGAAATTTGAAAATTATTCACCAGTCACCTGTATATGCTTAGTATAATAAGCCCATTAAAATGCGTTCTAGAAATTTATAAATCACTTCTAGTTCCTCTCCATATCCTTAAAAGATATATGTTGAGTAAGATTTGTAGACCTGATATACTGAGAAGATTTTTGAAATGCTAATTAAATCTTTGTTTTCCTTTTTTTCGTATAAATTATACTCAAATGGGTAAGTAAAATATAAGCAATATAATTACTAACTGAAGTATCCCATTTCTTTATTATGTCTTAATGATATTCAGTTCTAAAGCGAAATTTAGATGACACTTTATGCAGCCCCAGACCTTGATTTTTTCGAGGCGAAAATAAATTAATAAAAATAATGCTTCCTTCATCCACTAATATTTTTACCTTTATAAGCATTATCAGCCATATGACTTCATTAAATTAGTGTAAATATTTTCTGCTCTTTGCATATCTACATTTATTTACCTTAATACTGTATAATGTATTGGTACTGTTTCTGATGCCCCCCAGAATGTGATGCTCTAAGCAATTGCTGAATTTGCTTATGTGCTGCTTCTGGGATACATCTAGTCATGTTAAGTTCTAGTAGACCGCTAGTATTGATGTAGTCTATGGATGTAAAACGCTTTTATTGTCGGCATATTTTGGGACAGCTCTTATAAGGAAAAAAATTATAGTGAATCATTACATTTTTATCATTATTATCATTCATTTATCAGTCATGCTCTGGATTCTTTTAAAGAAGTAGTTCGCAAAGTCGGCGCTAGCGCCCCTTGGAGGGAGCTGAATCCCTCACGTTCATTCAAGACAAATTAATTAAATTTGGCTCTAGCACTCATTCAGATTGCGTTGTTATTTTAGGTGATAAATTTGGGGGGCACTAAATATTTTTTTAAAAAAAAGAGCGCGGTAGACGAAAAATGTTTGGGAACTACAGTTATAGAGGTATCGTACTCAAGCTCAAAATGAATTTCATTTCTTATATATTGGTAACAAACAGTATTAACATGATATTACCACAAATTTGCTTTATACTATGAGCTTCTTAGGCTATTCTTAAATGAATTTGATGTTTTCAAATGTTTCTTTTGGTATGCACATTGGATACAATATATAACGGAATTGAAGTGTATAACCATTGTGGAGAAGAACAACTTTTGTACTCAATAAGTGTTGAGGATTCTATAAAAAACCTTCATTCATGGATCAGTCTCGTTTTAAAAGCTAATAAATTAGTACTATGTTTTCCTCCTAGCCTTTTCCCAAGTTACTTGGGATCGGCTTCTAATTCACCCAAATGTTACCTGAATTTCAGTTTTTAAGCGGAGCGACTGGCTCCGACCTCCGCAACCCAAAGGGATAAACTGAATTCGAAGGATAGATAAGTTGACAGGATATTTGAAGGCACTGACATCCTATAACGACTGCCAAAGATGTTCTTGACAACCGGGACCGACTTTTTACATGCCCATCCGACGCATGGACCATCTTTCTTTACAGGCAATCGGGTGATCAGCCCGCATTCCCCTAACCCAACCAAGAAACAATAACACAAGCTAGTTATCCCCCCGCGGGGTTCTAACCCACGACCTCCGGTTTGTAAAGCAAGCACCCATACCACTAGGCGGTTATGAGACGGTTACTTAAACATTCAATATAATATATGTATTTAGCTAGAGACCCCGAATAATTTATTTTAATCATGTTTTTTTTATGGAAAGGAAGACAAACAAGCAGACGGCTCTCCTGATGGTAAGCGATCCCGGCGAGTGCGTTGTCAACCTGGGATATTAGATAGAATAAGCTTGTTCGATATGATGGTGTCCGGATTAAGGATTTTGAGGGGACAGGAGTGGGAAAAGAAATAGTTAGAGATGGCCGTTTAGCATCCCCAAAATTCATGCATACTTGGTAGGCATGGGCCATTGCAGTGATTTTTCACTTACTATCGGTTATATAACGTTTATGTTGTAGGCAACGATAACGTTATATAGCCGACAGCAAGTGAAAAAACAGTGAAACAGCCCATGCCTAATACTTGGTAATGAAAACGGTGTCTTGTTTTATCAGGACGTCAAAAGGTTGGCGGAGAGTAGGAGTGACTGAAGATTGCTCCAAGGACAAGAGCATTGCTTTAAATAAGAGAGAGAGAGAGCTCTCAATTGGAAAAAAAATATTTGATTAAATTTTAAACCACTGACAGTGAAAAATTGGTGTCATAAATTTTATTGTATCTGTAATTTAGATTTAGATTTTTTTAAATTGTCTTAATCCATAAAATAATCATGTGTTTTCTATTAGATGTGTTAACAGTATGCGACATCTAATTTATACTCGTATATCTTAATAAATTATTAAGTCATGAAATACATTTTCAGACTAATTAAACTCCATACACGATTAATTTTTAATTTTAAAATATTTACAAAGCAATATAACTACACGGTGCCAAGAACGCGGGCTGCATTTCCTCGCTGAATGGTTATACTTACCCTTTGGGCGAGAGAAGAACCATCTACAATAGACAAAGTAAACATATTATTACTACGTAAATACATTCAAAGATCTTTATTCTTACAAATCATTCTTTTTTCCAGTATGATGGACTCCGGGGGAGCTGGTATCGCCGAGTCGCCTCCTACCTACCATCGCACATACGAGCAGTACGTCCAAGGGGCAGTCGAGAACAGCACCGACTCCACCCAAGACCAGACCAGCCCAGAACTAGTAGTCTGGTCAACTCTACCATATGGCTTGGACTACAGAACCCAATATGACTACAGAAGCCCCTATGACACTACTAGAGATTACACTACCCAGCAGTATGCCAGGGCACCCTTTACTACGAAGATGGGACAGGCCAAGGCCTTGAAGGAAGCCAGGATAAGGAGGCCCATGAACGCGTTCATGGTGTGGGCGAAGGTGGAGCGGAAGAAACTGGCTGACGAGAACCCGGATCTTCATAATGCTGACCTCAGTAAAATGCTAGGTAAGTCATATAATTATAATAAGGCATTTAAGACTTCATTTCAAAATGTAACTGGATTATATACAGAGCGATGCAAATTTGGAACAGGTTATTTTAAATGGTTACGTGTGTTTTGGGTCTTATTTTAGATTACACGTAGCGTTTTGATGTCGTTATAATCCACAGAACATCTTCTGCAATATCTGCATTTTTAAATTAGTCGTATTATTCTTATTGCGGTAAGAGTTTTTCAAACCGTTCTGTGTGTTTCGTGCCTTATTTTAACTTACAGGAAGAATCTTCAAATACACAAGGACAGCTGACATAAATACAAAATGTTATGATTTATTACATTGTTTATTCATTATACCCACTATAATTTTTGCAGTTTTGAAGATAATATTTATGTTATACATATAAAAATTATATGTTTGTAGAAAACGAAAATATACTAATATAGTACAACATAATTCTCCATAAATCTTAAAAATAATAAACGAAATATGTCTGCAATTTGTAACTTTTATTTTTTACATCAGATTTGATAGGTCTGAACGGGCCCAACCATTACATCAGATTTGATAAGCCAAAAATCCTCGCAAAAGAACATCGGTTCCTGCCAAGGATGATTCGTGACGCAATTGAAATTAAGATACATCCAAATTTCAATAGGGAAGATGGTTGGGTGCGATCATCAGCTCAGGATGCCATTATAAACAAAATAAACTGAAGAAATAAGCACAATACTGCAAGACCTAAAGATACTATAAGTAGTTTCTGCGTAGATCATTAAAATTAATATTCAAACTGACGTTATGCAGGATTGATAAGTGACACCAGGACATCAAACACATCAGTCCTACCCGTGACCTAGAACGCTTTAAAGGGTTCGAAATGTCGGGGTGATAAAATTTAAAATAAACCGCGATAAAATCCGTAAAATTGTTTAATTAAAATGTAAATCATCATAACTCGTTTAAATCGTACCCGTAAATTCATGCAGATAGAACTAAAATTGAATACTTGCCATTTATTTTACCGAGATTAATTATCGGTTTGTACTAAGACCATACTATAAGTTTTCGAATTTCGAGTATAAAGGTTTTTATTTCAAAAACTTTGCCCTTATTGTAAATTTGTTATGTAAACATCGTCTGGGTAAACCTTCCTGGGGAATATAAACTCTAAAACGTTGTAATCTCTGGAACTACTAATTGAATTTGAAATTCAAAAACTCTTAGTATTCGCTAATCCAAGCTTCAAATAACTAGACGAGTAAAATCGTAGAGCACAGTTAGTTTAAAAAATATATCGAGGCGAGCCGAGAGAATGAAATGAGTCAGCACAACTGCATCCCAAAGCCGGAAATTTAAAATTCAAATAAGTTACATAACTAATTTGGTAAATATTTTTTTTCAATAAGCTCTTTTTTGTCGATAGACGTTTTAAATGTTAAATACGGTAGGTATTTAACATTTAACTGCTGTTCCAACGTTCAAGTCAAAGAAATATCTTCAGCCATTTATGATTTTGAACAAATACTGATTTAGCTGAACTAAATATTACTAAAGCATTTTATTATAGTTATACTAGTAACTGTATTTCTTCTATTGTAATAATTTATTTTGAAAATACGAAAATATATTTTTTATTAAAAAAATATAAAGGTGCCTGTCTGAAAAATTACCTATTGGGAATGCTGAGGTTGGTTTATTTATTTGCAGGTTACATTTAACGTCTTAAATATTTGGAAAAGATCGAAAAATAACTTTTTCGGACTATTGTCCAATATTGCAACTCTGGCCTAAAGATATGATCATATTGTAAAGGAGAGTGCCCAAAAATGTACCAAAAAAGTCTCATGCATCAAGATCAAAATTATGTAGTAATTATTTACCATAATTTGTTCCGAGGTTACGCTTCGTGGATTTGATTTTTAAACAACGAATGTAATTTAAAGTATATTAGTATGTATATTGCTTTACCTCCATGACTTTTACTCAATCGGTCATAGATCTATTTTTGATGAATCGGTTATTCGATTTTAAACAATAACTCCGAAAGCAGAATTTTCTTTTCAAAAAGAACTTCTGTAGGAGTTAATATAATAAGTATAGTCTCCAAAAATATATGTTGGAACTTGATGCTACTTGGTACGGTATGCCATATAAAAATGGACATTCTTGAAAAAGTTGATTGGAGTATAAAAAAAATGACAAACAGTATGGACCCAGTTAGAAAGTATTATATCCCTTAAAAATATATCACTAAATGTACTTTAACACGAGCAGGGCTGTGGGCAAAAACTAGTATTATAATAACACCAACAAGTTTTCATATTCATATCCATATCTATACAAGGGGCGACGCAAAGCACTCATTACCATCACTTCGCCATAAAAACACACTATTCCATGCTCTAAAATAGGTGAAACTTAAAAAAAAACTACCGAAGTAATGCCTTATTAGCATCGATAATTCTCCATTGCATTCCTTAAACTAAAAAGGGTCGGGACGACATCCGTCCAGCACTAACAACTCAATTAAGTCCGGGCCGTGGTACGATTGGTCCCTTTACCGGTTTAGTCCGCGCCCTGAATATTTTACCATTGTACATAACTATAGTTTAATTAGTTCGATCGTTTTTTAGGGTTCCGTACACGAAGGAACCACCTTTACACAACTATTCAAAGGAACTAACAGGACCTGTAAAAGACAGTTGAGATTTAAAAAGTAAAACTAAATTTAAATGGGGTATGGTATGGTAAACGCGGACTGTCTCCGCAATTCTACGTCTATTGCGCCTCTTTTGCCTCAGGGTGGGTTGTGCTCACTACTCGAGCCAATCTATCTCTTCTAGAAATCTCAGTAAGCCCTTCAGCTACTGAGCATGGAGTTCCGAGATATTTTGCCTGGTATGAGAGTACCTCTTTGCAGTGTAGCATCAGGTGCGCGGCCGTCTCTTCACTCTCCATGCAGGCTCTGCACAGAGGGTTGTCTGTAACACCTAGATTGGATAGTAAAGGGTGGTTTAACCCTTTTAGGTTAAAACATATGAAACTGTAAACAAATATTTTCACAGAAAATAAAAAAAAACACCGACACTAAACGTCTTAGAATTGTACTATTGAAAGCAAAAAGAAATATTTTAGAAAATGTTATGGGACCAATTCGAAAGTAAATACTTCTTTTCAGTCAAAAAAATAATTTTAAAATCAATTCATAAATGATGGAATAATCCCAATAATTAAGAAAAGAATCGTTAAATTTAGAATGTGGCCCTTTTTTGAAGTCGATTAATAACGTACGGGACCCTTCGTGTGCGAATCCGATTCGCGTTTGGCCGTGATCATATTTTTTTATTGTGCGATACTCGCTAAACTTCCGAGCAATGTCGCGGGGCAGTTGATTAGCAATCAATAAGGCGTATCGGCCAGTTTTTAAATATTACCGGGAATTTGACGTCGTAATATTGGTATGTTACTGATGCTCTTGGCTTTAGTCGAAGAGAAAAGTATGCTATCGTCATCCCGATAAAAAGTAAAGTAACAGCCTATTTTTAAATTGTACCACTGCTGAGCAAAGGCCTCATCGACAGAGGGTATAGAGCATAAGTCCACCACACGGCCCAAGTGCGGACGGCATCAGAAACGATGTTTCCGCACGATGTTTTCCTTCACTACAGAGCAAGTGATAATTCAACACTTAAAATTGCAATTAGAAAATGAAAAATTTCATTGGTGTCGGCACCGGGGATCGAACTCAGGTTCGCCTCGACTAAACAGAATTGAAGGCGTGTGGCCAGACACTGAGCTACCACGGCTTTCATCCGGAAAATACATTCTACATATAAGTATAGAAGTTCGATGTCTTTGGCGGACTTATTTCATCCAAACTTACGAACTTAAAAACATATTTTTTACAAGCTTTTGTTTAGTTTTACCTCTCCCGTTATCTATGCATCTGTAATTAGATCTATAAAGTAGTAGAGTATAACATCTTTTCACAGCTTTTGCTGTACTTCTACAGCCACGCTCGTCCGGGGTGGTACTACCACCACTCCATTACTTTGGGGTTGCCGGATGGCCAGTCCTACCCTTTTCCTTTTCCCACTCCTTTCCCCTTACATCCTTAATCCTAACCCATTCCCATCCAATAAACCCCCTCCCTCCGATTTTCCAATTTGAAAACGCTCTCATAACTCTTCAAATGTTGTATGTGTCTATGGGCAACGGGATCGCTTTCAGGTGAACCGTCTGCTCGTTTGCCTTCCTTTCCATAAAAAAGACTGTTATTGACATCTTATACTATACGGCGGTAAAAAATGATGTATGCATAATCTCGTTCCCGAGAAGGCCTTTCCATTGTGACGTGGTTCACTGTGAAGTACATCTCGGGCAATGAGCTTGTTATAATTACCGCGGCCTCTGTCAACTTTCACCGAGACGCAGTCGGGCCCCGAGCTAGTATAGCAATGTACTGTTGCGTGCACAAGTGTTATGGCAGAATAAAATCCATAGAATTAAACAGTAGCAATCTGATGAACAATTGGCGCAGTTGCTGAGCAAATATTTGTATGGACTTTTTTGTGCACTATATGTGTGTGAAATGCCCTTGTAATACTATAAGTGTGTTGTATAATAAGGACAGCAATATTTACAAAGGAATAAATACATATCTAAACTATAGGATCAGCTGACTGTGAAGAAGATATTATAGTGCCCAAGTTCAACAAGTACAACTGTTCCTATATCTCATAACCCAATGGGATGGATAATAGGATCAGAGAGAGACCAGGCGCAGTATCGATATCATCGTTTTTATATACGTATTTGACTCATAGATCATCGCAATTTTCATGTAAAAAGATGATCAATTCGTGCGCCCAAACTCCAATTAAAAACAATCATCTAAAGTTATCGCCTGTCTACGAGAATCGAATTAACGACCTCGGGTTTGTTTTTTTCATGGAAAGGAACACAAACCCTATCCCAGACGATCCCGTCATCCATAGATATAAGTAACATCCGGAAAGTCGCGAGTCCGTTGTCAACCTGGGAAATTGGATAGAATAAGTTTATTGCATAA
This sequence comes from Graphium colonna, assembly GCA_025505425.1. NCBI lineage: Eukaryota > Metazoa > Arthropoda > Insecta > Lepidoptera > Papilionidae > Graphium > Graphium colonna. The sequence continues at coordinate 1,143,309 of JAOCPS010000009.1, forward strand.
GATGGGTCGGGATTAAGGATTTAGAGGAGAAAAGAGCGGAAAAAGAAAAGGAACTTAACCGGCATCCCCAAAAGTCATGCATTCTTTATTTCATGCCGACTTTATAAAGGGCGGTGGTACTAATCCAGGCGAGCACGGCCGTTGAAATGCAGCAAAAGCTGTGAAAAGATGTTATGACTGCTAACACTTTGTTACCTAATATTTTAAATATTTTTTATGAGTATTACTCGTCATATGTCTAATCAGATCTATAAACCTTAGGAACTATTCAGACATTGATTCCTGACATATTTTTATACAGATCTCTATCCATATAACCAGATATTAATAGCTAACGGTGAATCATAAGCACTTTTCGTCGCGACTGTAACGAGCACAGAGGTTAGATATGGCAAGTCATTATGGCGCGGCGTGGGTGGCTGATGCTATCTAGCTTAATGAAATAAAACTCGAAATGAAAAAAAATAAAGAAAAAACTAGACCCCTTCATGTGGCCCAAAATTGCCGACTTTACCGTTACGTCTTAAGACATTAAAAACGTCTATGAGTTTGTCAATAAGGTTGGTTTTCGCGTGGACGGAACGCAGAACAAACTTTGTGTGTATTTGGAGAATTACTCATGTGTTGCCAATGAGTAATAGCGTTTGGTTCTGTGTGTCAAAACACGGGATTACCGGTGGCAATACCATTGGTTCTTGAAGCATCATCCGACTGCTGTTCTCATTTCGACAATAAACATATAGAACAGACAGACAAATAGTTTTTTTGGATTTTACAAATTATTAATACCTTGGTCTTCTCCACAAAGAATGTTGCGCATATCCTAGACAGCAAAGAGAATCGACAAGTCCATTCTTGGCTAACATAAGATTAACACAGGTTTCTAGAACCTGCTATCGCCGAGTCATCAGTTACTTTTGCCACATTGCCCGTAGACAACCAAATAATCTCGAAAAGCTGGTTGTAATTTTTTTGTCGAAAGGATCACACATTGTCGAAAAGAAAAGTGGTAGAGCATAACATATTTTCCGACCTTTTGCTGCACTTCTATGACCACACTCACCCAGGGAAGTACCGCCGCCCTTTATAAAGTTGGCATAAAATAAAGTATGCATGACTTTTTGTCTACCCTTAGTCATGTATACCCTTTTCTTTTCTTACTCCTTTCCCCTCCAAATCCTTAATCTCGAGCTCATCCTTACCAAAATGCCTATTCTATCCATGTCAGGTTGACAACGCACTCGCGAGTCTCCGTATGTTGCGTGTGTTTATGACCGACGGGATCACTTACCATCTGTCTGCTCGTTTGTCTTCCTTTCCATAAAAAAAGTTCTCCGCAGGTTTACTCGCCCCATCGTTATTGATTTACTCTATACACGAAACTGTCATGAATCAGCCTATAACATACGAAAAAATGATTTTAACTCCGTTAGGTACTTCTATAGTTGGATTGTAGGTGAAAGAATGTGTGAAAAGACATGAGTGGCTACCCTGACGAAGATGTCGAGGGTAGAAGTGGAAAAGATTGATATGGAAAGCTGACCCCACCACCTTATGGGATATTAGCTAGGAAGAGAGACAGAAAGGTATTTCCATAGATCAGTTGACTTACAAAAACAAACATCACTATACCTTTTATTTTTAGTAAAATGACAGCAATCAAGTCGACGGTCCTCCTCATGATGAATAATAATTGCTTTCCATGGATGTTCACAGATTCTCAGTTACTTCATCACCTAAAAGAACGTACAGATTGTAACAGTCGTTAACTTCCACCCGTTCGGTGTGAGGTATTAGTACTTTTTATAAGTAACAATCGTTTACATTGTCGGAACGACATGATCCTCTTATTCTTTTCGTAGCAATGGCAAAAATGTTATATAATATTGGCCCACAGCTCAGTCGCCTCGACAGCTCTTCAATTTACCTCTAAAAGGTTTTAAGTGCAATATGCGGTAGCTAAATGGCAGTTCAGCAGGTGTTCCATAAATTGAACATCTCCGCAAGATCATTTGTTGCTTTCTGAATAGCCTAGGCATGATAATGTATAAGATATTGATTTCCTTTTTCTATCAATCAACTTGGCTCAGTGTCCGGTTGCTTGTCTTTAGTTCTGTTTACTCAAGGCGAACTTGAGTTCGATCCCCGGCGCCGGTACCAATGAAATTATCAATTTTCTAATTGCAATTTTAAGTGCTGATTTACCACGTGTTCTGCGGTGAAACATCGGTGCAGGAAAATATCGTAAGGAAATCTGCATATCTAAGAAATAATATTTCTGAAATATATGATAAGTCTGAAAATCCACACTTGGGTCGCGTGGTGGACTATGCCCTGTACCCTCTATTTAGATGAGGCCTTTGCCCAGCAGTTTGCACTCTACTACTTTACCAATCAATAGTCTTCTCTGTGTATGTTTGAGAAGTACGCTTCTCCACAGTGTTTTCACAGACCTTGTTTAAAAATACAACCTAATTGCATATAGTTTATAGCTAACATAAATTAATAAGTTTCTTTTAAATTTTATTTTCTTAATATTAGAGAAGTACATATTTGATTTTTTCTATATCATATATTTCGAGTACATTATAAGTGGTACAATGAAATGAATTTGAATATCTTTTTTTGAAGTTCTAGAATTCTCAATTTTGAAGTATATACACTTGCATATTGACTGTCAAAATTACTACCACCAACTGACCTGAGAAGAACTGGGGTATGATTAGCGGGAACAGTCTTTTTTTATATATGTATGTTTATAAATATTTTTTTTATTGTGATATGTATTGCAAATGTAATCCTTTAATGTATTTGAAAGAACCTGGAGCGAGCAGTTCATTACCCCCTGTGCGATCATTTAGATAATCATTGATATTGTAGTTCCTTAATTTTTTTTTAATGTATTAACAGACATATTCTGGAGACAACTAGAAGGTACATTAGAGCAAGTCTTTTAATAATAAATTATTTTAAATGAATGAAGGAATGTCTAATGTTTAATCTCGTCTGCAGTGACCACCAGACTCAACCGCGCAGATATTTTTCAAAATTAACCGCATAATGTGTAAACGCAGACAATACGTTGTGGGTTTTCCTCATATCTGGAACATGATACACATTTATTCGTGTACTCTAATAATTACGTAATTACTACAAATATGTTACTTATACTTACGAAATATCGTATTCTTCTTACAAGGGCTGTTTCATCTGCATTACAAGCAGTATCTTCTTCTTAATGAATTATGATACTTTATTAGGCGATCAATGGTCTGCCTCCAGACGTTTCGGTTCATTGCCTGATGTATGACAGTACTGGTAGGTAGCTCCAGCTTTTAGGAGATTATCATCTCTATAGAGAATTTACCAAATCTTCCCAAAAAGATTTTTACAGTCAAAGGTTGGCAGGGTTCACTTGATATTAAGATATTACCGCCACTGGACTTAAATATTCGAAGAGTTACTGGTGTGTAGTCTACCTTGGATAGATTTGGTCGTTGGGTAAAGGGTATGCATGTTTTTAAAAACGGGAAGGGCACGACTTCTTTGTAGAATGAAAACCGCCAGCGGTATTTGCGGACCGATACGAATTAGGGACCTTCAAGAAACGAGCGCATTCATACCTCAAAGATCGGTACTGCTTTTGTAACTCCTCTGGTGTAGCGGGAGTCCATGGGCGGCGGTGATCACTTAACATCAGGTGAGCCGTCTGCTCGTTTGCCTCCTTCTCCATAAAAAAGCTTCACAAGCTAGGCATATTTTATTTTAGCCAGGACTTTTATCTAATAAGTCCAGGGGCAGCTGTATATTAGGTATTGTGTTACCACTAGGAAAATCTTTGAAAATTAACGAATACTGGTTTCTAGGTGGTAGAGCATAACACCCTTTCACAGCTTTTGCTGCACTTTTACGGCCACGCTCGTCCGGGGAAGTACC
>JAOCPS010000009.1:1152133-1164926 GCA_025505425.1 Graphium colonna
GACTGGTTCTTTTCTCGCCCAAAGGTTAAGTATAACGATTCAGCGAGGAAATGCAGCCTACGTTCTTAGCACCATGCCGCGAGGAGTAGGGTTTTTGGATTTTTGTAGTTAAAGCGAGCCTAGCGCCAGCGCCCCGTAGCGGTAGCGGTAGCGGTAGCCGTCGGGGCTGGGACTGGCGGTGGGCGAGCGCACGCCCCCCGCGCCTCCCGCACCCTCCCCAGTGCCTGGCGCCGCGTACGCGTGGGGCGACCGGCGCTGCGGACTCTCGTCCGACCGGCTCAACAGCGAGTGGATGCTGTAGCTGCACACGCCCTTGGCGGCGGGGGGCTCCTTGCGAGGCGCCGTGCCGTTGTGCGCGGGGCGCTGCGGCGGCTCGGCGGCGGGCGCCTTGGTCTGCGCGTGGCTCGGCCCCGGCCCCGGCGATGGCGGGTACGAGGCGGTGCTCAGAGCGGGCACCGTCTTCGCCCGCCGCTTCGTCGCCTGATCCTCGAGGCTCACCCGCTCCATCTCCCTGAGAATGCGCTTCCGCGGCGACACCATCATGTGTTCCTGTCGACAATTGGCCAGCTTCGCATTCACAAGCACCGGCAGCGAGGACATTCGTTCGCGCAGCTTATCCACGGTTCTGTTCAACACCTTGCGCCTCGTCGGCGGCCTCGTCTTTTTGTACACCCTTAACTTATGATACTGATATGGTTTCTTGAGTTTCATGTGGAAGTATTTCTCGCGGTCGTAGTCCGTCCTCCGATCGTCGTCGGCGGCCGACTTCTGCTTGTCCGGCGTGAGCCCATCGACGGCGTCCTCGCCGCGGCACGGCTTGGCCTCGGGCGGGGACGCGTCGCCGTTCCTCTTCTTGTCGCAGAGGCCGTTGCTGAGGGGTTTCCTGGGGACGGCGCCGGTGCCGTTGAGCAGGACATCCGTCGCGAAGTGGGTGGTATCGTAGGGCCTGCGGCGCTTGAGGCGCGCGTGCGCGTCGATGTGGGCGTTGTGCAGCGTGCTGGGGCGGCAGTAGTACATGGCTAGCTCTTTGGAGATGTTGCGGCGCGGCGTGGGCTGCTTCCAGCAGTGGTCGCGCTGCCAGGGCGATGACTGCACGGAGCTATTGTCGTCCGAGACCGAGAGCGAGGCGCAGGGCGCGGGCAGGGCGGGCGGCGTGGGCGCGACGGGCGGCCAGACCGTCTTGCGCGGCACCGACACCCACCCGGCGCGCTCGCCCTCGCGCGCACTGCCCCGTACCAGCTCCAGGATGAACTTCCCATCTGTACAACAAAGTGTATTTGCCCTTTAGTCATACAACTCTCTCTACACTTGCCACATATACAATTATGTAGTACAACACTCATACTGTAATGAAAATGCCATTCATATATATTCAACTAAATATATTAAAGGACAGTAATAACCTTAATTAAGGATTGGTTAATATAAAATATTAATGCTGCAAATCCGAATATGCAGGAAAATATTACTAACTTAAAAATGAAAAAAGTCTCGTTTTTAAAACCAATTAATAAAGGTAGTGTAGTAGCTTACAGCAAAGTGTTACCTGGTAAAATGTTAATGTGGAAAGCTCTCATTCTTAGCATTAATGATGAATGGTAACAACCTTTTTTATATAAATAGTTAGCAAGCAACGAAATTACTCCCATGATATTAACCCTTTGACTCGGAATACGAATGATTGTATACGTATCACACTTGACTACGGTAGAATCGGAATGCGCATGAATGTATACGTTACCGCTAGCAATTTTAAAGGTGCGTTGAATTTTGTCTATTTGAAAGTTTGTCTATTTGTGTAATTTGTTTGGGAAAGTTAGAGAAGGATAAATCTTCTTTATTTTGGTGTATAATATCTATGGTGTTTTACTATATGTTTGTACTTCGACCATTTATAAATCATCTCCAGTTGCGTGACTGTTGTCTGTGTTTGTGCGAACGGATAAATGTTTTTTGTAAGTAAAAGATAACTAATTAAGCAATAGTTTGTGTATGTCGTAAGTAAATAACGATAAATTCATCGTTATTTACTTACGACATACACATAAACTATTTCTCTTCAATAACTAAACATTAAATGTAACACTAATGCTAGTTTTATGTTAGTTCATCAATTTCAAATGAAGACATGATGTAAAAATTTCGATTCCGAATATTTTGACATAAATTATTAATATTCAGACATACATTCAGAACATTATTCTTATGTGCAAAAACAATGTGAAAACCATAATCGTATAATTTATTACTATATTTTGATTCGAAAAACTCGTAATATAACGAAAAATACTGTTTTATTTCGTCAAAGTGTAAAATATTTCACGTCTGTCCGCCATCTTGATTTATGGATTTTGTGTGATTTTCTTGTATTTTTTGTTTAAATAAATAAATCGGAAATAAATATACATATTTACTTATAACTACGTAGTTTATTTCATACCGATATTCTTCCAATCACGAATATGTTGCAAAAACGAAATAAACCGTAATTAATACTAATCATGGGGAAACCCTTGTTTATAATTATAAGTTATTTTTGCAAAACGTTGTTTTTTATCATAATATGAATATATTTTCTTATGGTATAACTAATTATTTGTAAATTTTGGTAAAAGATTGTTAACTAATAAATTATACAAATTTATTCTTGTTATAGTGACAGTCACATAATGGCTGGTTTATTTTTACAAATATTATTCTACTTTAGTCATTTAAAGCAATTAAAGTAATTTGCGCAACATTTTGGATGTATAATAACAATTTCTAAAACCATAAAATAGTTTACAAAAGTTTTTTGTGAATTTAGATAAAAATACAAATTATACTACTTCACGCTTTTTTCTAGCATCCCCGCAGTTCTTACTAAGAAGTCAGATTGTTTGAGAGGAAAAATCATATTAAGTTCTAAGACAAATGTAAGGCAGCATTATTAAATATTAGTTTATTTTTTGATTAAAGTCAAAACGTTTGGTAGTTATTGAATAATCGTAAATTTTCAAAAGCTCTGTAATAAAATTAAAAACGTCGCCATTATGCGCCCGAGTTTACGGATGTAAGGATTGTTCGAATCAAAGGGTTAAGCTTAAACACCCACAACATCCGAGGACTTGTGAATTTGTTGCCAGGTTTAGATAATACAAGGGATGTAAGGAATTAGATCTACAGGGTGTTCAAGAACATGCAAGAATAACAAGAGAAAGGAATGGGACAGAGAATGGAAGGAATGATTATATGACAACCCTAAAACCCAGGCATATTTCATTTATACTGCCTTTTTATCAAGCAAACTACCACTCTTGGCAAATGACATTATATTATACAAACTTGTCGATAGATCTTTTAGGTTATTTTAAATAAATTACTGTTTAATGTATTTACCCTAAATTATTTTTTTTTTAAATGTAAGTGATGTAATTATTTTTAAATAACATTTTTCAGACTGTCAAACCTAATAGGAAGATCTTTAATTCTGTATTGTATGTCTACAAACCCATTATTAATATAATATTAATATGTATAGCAAAAACCTTGTATAACTTGGTCATTTGAAGTAAGGAATTGTAAAGGCAGCAAATTATTTTGATTAATTTATGTTGAGAATTTCAAGTGTTTATGGCCAGCGTTAAAAGCTATGAGTACTATATGTCAGAAGGTTAAATGACAAGTAGGTTGAACAGATTTATTTGAAGGAGTACTATGCCCTCAATAGTGGTCTGCAGTAATAATCTAATATTTACTAAAACAAAAATTAAAGTGAAATGTTTTAATTATAATATAAATTGAATTTACTTAATAATATAAATACATAATTTTATTGTTGTCCTTACTGGCGCTTGTAAGAGAGACATAAATGGTAATAAAAATAAATTTTTACATTTTTATTTTTAATTTGGCGCAGTTAGAGGTAATAAAGAAAGGAAGTGAAGTATGATAATATTTTTATTTACACGAAAATTAAGCAGACAAGAGACATATGAAATTGGGATCAGTTAAAATATTAAAATAAATAAAGTGTGTGAAGTTAATATTTTAATGTAATTAATATAAAAGTCATTACCCACACTACCATACTATTTTTACACATTGCATTGACATGACATAAAAAGGTTAGGGAAAAAGTATTTTTGCTTATAGTATGAATGAACTTGTAATGAAATCTCTTTGGCTGTACTAATTGTATCTGGCTGGTATTAGTATCATTAAAAGTTTAAATTTTAAAGAAGATAATTCCAAATTCAATAAAAATATGTGATTTTCATTCGTTTTCTTACTGAAGATGAGTGTATCTAATGAAGAAATTTGATACATTTAAAAATTTGAATACAAAAAAGGTAAAAATGCAACACAAACTGTGAAAAAAAATTGCGATGTTGATGGATGCAAAGAAACTAAAACCACTTGTCATGGTTTTTTTGATCAGAAGTCTCGAAATTTCTATAGCAATAGGATGATGTCCCAATCTACAAAATCAATCAATCAAAATGGCATCTTCATACTAGTTTAGTTTTAATAAACTATATTAAAAAATGTTTCAAATTTTCATATTAAATGTGAAACTTTTCCCACAATCTAATATACAATATGTGAAGCTATTTATTCTTTTTTGCATAAACTGACAAATGTCACATGTGTTAAAAATTTACAAATAGGTCAAATTTCAACCATTGAATGATCTCTACAATATATATTTGTATAACTTCAGGTATTATATGAGTATATAACATACAAAAGTAGTATGACAGCCCCAATTGAGTAGTCCCAGATGTTAAAATCACACATAGCTAGCAATGTCTCCACCCTTTACTAATGCGGTAGGTTAAGTTGCCCTTGAGATGTTGTGGATATCCTAGGGCAACAGACATCACTCAACATCAAAAGAAGCATCTGCTTGTTTATCAATTTTTTTCATTAAAAAATTTTATTTTTAAAAAAATAAATGTCAACTATTTAAATGTCAAGTTTTATCACATCCATTTAATATTACTCCTGCCGACTTCAAAATCAAGTTTTTTACATACATTTTTTTTAATCTGTATGATGGAATACTAGGCTTATTTAACTAAGTTGTTAGTTCAGTGGAATAGCTTTCACAGCAATTGCAAGTCCTAAAAATTTACTATTTTCTTTACTAATTAACTATGATTCTTATTAGAACAGGCAAAATTTATCATACCTGTACATGAAAAATAAAAAATAATAATTTACAAAATCAGTTATTTTTTTTGTAAACAATGTTTGTAGCCAAATCAAAACATATTAGTACAATATGATAATTTGATAGATAGATAGATAAAGACTTTAATGCTCACATTAAAGTATGTACAGTACAATTGACTAAAACTAAACTCATAAACAAAAGCAATGTCTTTCAGGCAACCTTGTAGTACAGGAGAGGTAAAATAAATAAAAAGTAGGGTATAATGAAAAGTGAAGAATATATAAGTAAAGCAAGAATTATTTACAATAAAGAAATAATTATTTAACAGTTGCCCCTAAACAGATTTGAAGTAATACATACAATGATATAAACTTACATATTATAGAAACTTACAGTATACATATATAAATAAGACAAATAGTAAATTTAACGACTGACTTTGTTCAGAAGATGGCTATGCAGCTTAGACTTGAAAATTGGAAAAAACTGAAACTCTGGAATAACATGTGGTAGATCATTCTACAAATGCATAGCCTTCACAGCAAAGGATCCCCTAAAGTAACTTGATTTAATTGTATTATTATAATTAACTCTTTTGCCAAATTTTTTCTATGAGACTTGTTAACAACTACAGCATTTTAATGATTCATATGTTTTGCGAATTTAATTTTTGACAAATATGGGATGATATTTGAAGCAATAAAAAATTACTAACAATGAATACTAAGCTGTATGTAACAAGCAATTATTATGTGTATATAATAAGAATGTGTTACCTCCTAAGCCATGGTTCTTTAGATACAAACACCTAAGCAAAAAAGTAACTTCGACAATAATTCATTTACGCTTGGAACAATATGCGTTCCCCTGTATTTTTAAAAAAATTGCACATACATGACCACTCGCTTTGCCAATGCGGATTAGCAGAGGGCTCATTAGGGCACTTATTCTTTTCCTGTCCGAACCTTACAGTCTCCCTTTATGATATCCTTCCCCTAAACTTTCCCAGACCTATTAATATTCCTTTCCTCCTAAATCTCTCTGAATCCCATATTATTAGAGTATTACTTAAATTTATATATATTAATGACATCAACCTATAGGGGGCCTATACCTACCTTTCTTGTGTTTGTTATTTACTTTACTTTGTGTTGTATATAATAATTAATTTTGAATATATATTAACTTGTTTACTAATAATCTGTTTTGCCCTTGGTCCAGGTTATTCAACGGGATTTACATATTAGTCTACTTACTGTACAAAAGCTATTATCACCAAACAATATCTCTACTTGTTTTAACCAAACTTGACATTGGCAGAATCATCAAGTCATTCCTTGATGGAGCCATTACATTAAAATTGGAATTGGAGTTTTCAGTTTATGTGTGTATACAGTGGATATTCATAGACTATCTCAATAACAACCAAACTGAAAAACAATGAACTATACTTACAGCATATCTCTTCCCGCAGACTTCACAAACAATATTCTTGGTGTTGTGGTAGCGCCTCTTCTCCTTGGGCTCCTTGGGTCTTTCGCGGATACGTGGCGCGTGGTAGCGCTGATGCACGAGGCAGGCCTTCTCCGTCGCGAACACCTTATTGCACTGTAATGATATATTTAATAAGTGTTTCATCAATTATTATTCTCATCGGTTAATTTTTTTTTGGAAGCAAAATTTGAATGTCCAGATACATAGCATTTAACCTTTTTTCTTCATATATGATGCCCACTTATAACATCCTCAATATTGAAAGCGATTCAGTAGTCACACTGTATATTTACAAAACAAGCTTTTAGGGCAAAGGACAATGCCCATTTATATATGGCATGCCATACAAACTTGCATCAAGTTTAAACTTTGTTTTTGAAGACTAGACTTATTATAATATTAACTCCTACAGATGTTATTTTCTTAAAGAAAACCCAGGTTTCAGAGATATTTGATAAAATCGATAAAGCAATTCATTGAAAATAGTTTATATTACATTCTACATCACTATAACCGATTGTGTAAACATCATGTGTGTAAAGCAAATTCATAATTTTTGTACTTTTAAATTCCCGGTTTTAAAAACAAATCCATAAAGTGTAATGTGGGTAAAAAATTATTGAATTAATTACTACATAATTTTGACCTTAATGTATGAGAGTTCTTGATACCACTTTCAGGCCTTTACATAAGTCAGCCTCACGCAGATATCAGTTTATTGATTTTTGAGCTGATGTCAATGTGACCGTATTATATTAGCATGGGCATAAAAGACACGGATGGTAAAAGGTCAATGTATTAAATCCTACCTGCTCCATGGCAGGACTATATAGTAATGCAATAATAGACAATGAGAAATGGCAACATTATAATACCAGAAAAACAAACATGCTTTTATGTTATACACTTTTTTTTCTCTATTTTTTTTTATGTGTATTGCTCTATTTCTTACTTGTATACATATTTTTTTTCTCATTAAATATGCCAAAAACAAACAATGCTTCTTATTAAAATGGCAACCATTTTACCACATATTACAAAAAGACTATGCCCACTTTTATATGGCATACCATACTAAGTTGCATCAAGTTCAAACCTTTTTTAGAGATTAAATTTATTTAAAAATCAAAAAATAAATTCATAGAAAATAGTTTCAATTGCATTTTACATATCTATAACTGATTGTGTAAATGTCTTATATGTAAAGCAAATTTTAAACTTGAAATTAAATTCTCTGTTCAAAAATCAAATCCATGAAGTGTAAAGTTGTAAAAATTTATGGAAACAATAACTATATTATTTTAATCTTTATGCATGAGACTTTTAAGTACTACTTTTGAGCATTGTCCTTTGTAATGTTACTAATTATAAATGTGAAAATTTGGATGTTTGTTATTTGAATCAAAAATGGATCCTTTCAAATTCAGATGAAATCTGGCATAAAGATTGTTTATTAGCTGGACTGAAATATAGCATTGGTTTTCAAAAAAGTTACAAAGGATAGTAGCTATTTGTGTCATTTCAACTTCATGTGTAAATACAATATGGTAACAAATGTGATATTTATTTAAATTACACAAAAAAAAAAGTCAACCATAGTGAGACCTGTGGTGAAAATAAGAATCCAGTTAGTCATATTTTCATTATTAAACAACTTTAGAAAAGGAGGAGGTTGTAAATTTCAATAATTTTATTTTTTTATGTATGTTCGCATATTCCAGCCATTTATGGACCCGTTTTATAAATTCTTTTTTCACGCAAAAAGGTACTACTTCCAAAATGGTCCAATATAATTTTCAAAAAACCGGTCCAGTGATTTATTTTAATAGTTTATTATTAGCACGTTCCAAAGGACACTTTTAAGGTATTTGTAGTCGGCTTTTGTAATTTTCTGTGAAAATAAGCTTGGTAGATTTTTCTATTCAGTAACAGTGTTATCTGATCTAATTAAACAATATAAACATGCTTGCTTATTGTTAACAATTGTATGTAATGAAAGCTCAAATTATCACAAAAAAGAGAATAATCATCTTATGTTACAATTACTGAATATTAAAAGTGATATTTAACTACGGCAATTGTTGAGAACTTGGACATAATGAATTTTGGCTTCAAAATAGGGAACTGGTAGAGAATAATAATTAATAAGACATATGTAAAGCTAAATTTGAGAGTCAAGACTACTTTTTGAGAAAAAAATTATAAAATTATCAATTTGTATGGGGAGTCCCATTATCAATGACTCAACCATATTATAATTGTTCGTAAATATTTTAATTAATTGAGAATTGTTATTAAATTAATATGTTTTAAAAAGTAGTACCAACCCTTGAATTTTGCTTTTTTTGCTGTTAAAATGTTTTAAAGGCAAAATTCGTCATGTCCGCATTCTTAACAATTACCTTAATTATCAACCTTTTAAACTTTGGTTCGGAAATTGAGATTAAAAAGGTATATTTTAAAAAAAGTGCTTGTCATTACTTACTTCAAGAAACCCTTGGATTATATTAATTGGTACAAAAGTGCAAAAAAATTACATATCTATATTAATTAATTACTGTCCAAATTAAAAATAAGTATTAACGTAATTCATAAAAAATGTGCTCCATGTTACGAAAATACTTATTCAATTTCATTTCTTTTTACACAACTACATACTTTACGAACTCAATATGTAGCAACAGCAGTATCAGAAGATTTAAATAAATTATAGAAAAAAAAAACAATATCTAACCGAAATGGGGCTACAAGGCGACTCCATTGGCACACCATTAAATAATTTAAGAATTTTAATTTAGTTAAACGAATAAAGTAACATACTGACAAATTGTCAGTAGAGAACAATCTTTCAATGATACCTAAATACTATAGTCGTAAAATAATCTTTTTCTTATATTAAGCGATATGTACACACAAAAAACAAAAGAAACTCAAAATTATACGCCAATCTGCAGTCACTTCAGAAAAACCTACCGTTTAGAGCCGATGTCCATCATTAGGATTCGGAAGTGAATATAAATATGGTTATGATTTATACAATTGTGCAGATGAAATTAATTGTAGACTATAAAAATATAGCGTATGCAAGTGCACAGTTACAGGTTCTATAAAAACGCACAAAGCACAGACTAATTAGGGCATCCTAGCGAGATAAGAGTTATGGCGGCGCCACAATATATCAATAACTTACTGTGTCGCATGCGAATTCTTCATGTTTCTCAATTTTGTGATTATGTTCCCTTTCCAAATGCTCCTTTAATGCGTCTTCGGTGGGAAAAGTATCACCACACTCACAGATAATATAATGTATGCTGACGAAAGAGCAATAGAACATTTTAAGGTACAAATTCAGGCACAGATTACTAACTGATCACCCTGGGAATCTGATATGAAATGATCTTATTTTTCTATATATTAAGCCACCGCCATGACAGTATCTGTGGACGCGTGTGTTGTGTAACGCAAAGTGATGTGGCGCCAAAACTCGATAATCGAAATAGAAAATCGATTTCAATAAACAAAATTGATTTTCTGACTAACGTTTGTAAAAATTTAAGAAATTGATCTATGCAGAAGTAAAACATTTTCAATTAAAAATTTAACGCTATTTCATTCACCATTATTCTTGATCATTTGCAATCCATTTGCAACTACGTAAATATACAAAAATCTAAAGATATGACATTTGATTTAGTAATTTCCCTATAACATGAAAAAGTACACGTACATAAATTTCACCTGACATACCTCAAATTTCTTTAACAAATTTAAATTTGATATCCTCAAGGATCGAAATATAGTAATTACAAAAGAAACTTTGAAAGTGCTTTCTTTGCAAGCGTGAATATTTCACTTAAATAAATATAAATTTTTATATTTAACAAATTTTACTTCAATTAAAATGTACAAAAAAGTTATAAAAATATTGTTTTATCTGAGTTTTTAACAGAATAATATTAATAAACGTGACCGAAAAATAATCGATAACATAGTTATGATTATATCGATTTTATCAAGACGATAGTCTATGCTCAGTATTTCACAGATTATAGAAATTACAGGAAGTTACTTTTTTGATTTGACATATATATAATTTGAGAAATCTATACATTTTGTACGTAGGCAGAAAAGAAAACATAGACAGTTAGAAAGCACATTCTCCTTGCACGATTTTAGTAATTTGTCATCAAAAAATCAATATGAGGTAAAATGTCCATAAATTATATGGAGCCTTGCAGGAATATATAATTTTTATCTATGCTTAACCGACTGCAAAGAGGCGGTGGTTCTTAATTCGATTATTTTGTTATCGTGTTTATTCCTCATTAAAGAACCCATTTTGGATATTACTTTTAATTACTTTCAATTAAATACTCATGATTATAGATTCATTCCATAAATTTCTATTTAAACAGTTTAAGATGACCGTTTTTAATCAAAATAACAGTAACAATAAGTTTCCAAAGAGTCCACGTTTGATGGCCGTTTATTAAATTTTATGTAAAAATAATACTTATCTTAAAATGTAACATTTATTTTAAATCTAAATATATGTGTATAGTTTTTATTTTATTTATTAATCTATATGCACAAATCCTGTAGCATTATCTCTCAGTCTAACTTAGGGTGGTACAGAGAACATTGAACATAAAAATTAGAATTGATTGAATATAAGCATAACATGTTTTATGTTGGTAGTAAACCAACAAGTTAGTTTTACTATCAATATTATATTTGTTATGTCACATTGTATCGTTGTCATTTTTCATTTCTAACTAACTGTTGGCTACGATTTCACCCGGTTGAAGGTGCAGTAAAAAAGACGTGTTCTTGTTAAGGTGTTTACTAAGAGAGTCTCTCTGAGTGAATGCTCTCTGACTTTGGTTGGGGTGGTGGGCGTCGCCATCCTTATCTTAATAAGTTCTCTAACAGAAATATTGCGGTGAAAGAATGGCGTGGACAATTCCATACAATCCTAATGTGGATACACCATAGGTAAAAAGCGCCTAAAACTTCGGATAGAGTACACAAGGACACAAGACGCACACAGGACATTTTTTCCCGTATAATATGATAATTTTTGTATACAGCCCTTACCATGTTTTGGATTCCTATTCGGAAACGAACAGTATGTGCATGCCTGGCCCAATAGTGCTATGTCGAGCATGTTGTCATTCTGCCGCTAAGTGTGGCACCGGTAAGTAGTGGTAGAGAAGATCTCACAAATAGAGGGTCGTTATATTTTATAGCTGTTAAATAACCTTTTGTTGAAATGAAATGAAATATCGTTATTTAATGTTAAAATTACTATCGCCGGTAAGAAACTCAGTGTGACCAGTCTTTTTTTTATATGTATGTTTATAAATATTTTTTTATAAACTGTGATATTTATTACTAATGTACTCCTTTAATGTATTTGATAGAACCTGGAGCGAGCAGTTCATTGCCAGGGTGTTTTATCATTTAGATAATCATTGGTATACTAGTAAACTTTGACACACAAACTTTAACAATTATTAACAATTTAATTTTGAACGTTTTCTGGGAGTCTGTTGTAAAAGCGCATACATTGCCCCATAAAAATATGAGAGACGGTATGCCGGATTGACAAGTGACACCAGGACATCAAACACCTCAGTCCTACCCGTAACCATGAATGCTGTAAGGGTTCGAAACGTCGGGTGATAACATTTAAAAATAAACCGCGATAAAACCCATAAAGTTGTTTAATTTAAAATTCATAAACATTATCAAGTTTATAATTTTTTTCTCGATGATTATTTATTGGCGCCTGCCATTTTTTATTTACGCGGGTCTTATTATTTGCAGTTATCTATAGAATTAAATTATTGGCAAGTTAAATAGGCACGCGACAGACTTGCAGACTTGCATAAATAACCAGAACTTTTATTCGTTTGCCGCCTGAGATTAAAGTTGAACCGAGGGAGAATTTAATTTACTTAATCATATTTGTTATACTATCAATGAGGAAAAAATTAAAATAAAACTTAATCAAAATAATATCATTTTGATTAAATTTTATTAGAAAGTAGTAGTAAGAAAACTTTGTAAAGTCGGCATAAAATAAAGTATGCATGACTTTTGGGGATGCCGGATGGCCATGTCCACCCTTTTCTTTTC
>JAOCPS010000009.1:1197472-1209587 GCA_025505425.1 Graphium colonna
GTCCATGGGCGACGGGATCACTTACCATCAGGTGAACCGTCAGCTCGTTTGTCTTCCTTTCCATAAAAAAAAAAAAATAAAATAAACGTCACTCTAGTTAAAGTGCTACGCAGCTTAAAAAATCACTATGAAGCTAAACGTATAAATTATTAATAAAATTTCCTCATCTCATAAGCTATGCAAAAATGTATAATAGTCAATAATTAACTCAGTAGAAATAATTTTAATTGATTTTTAACTTGACATAGGTAAGCTGAATCTTAAAACGGATTAGTATTATTTTGAAAAGATAAATAAAATATGAATACGGCAATATTTTTTATTTATGTTTTGACACATCTTGCTCAATATGTAACTCTCTATTCTTGTTACATGTACGGACACGTTTTCACACTTCGGTTTTTAATATTCGAATAAAATGTGTTCCCCATTTGGTCTGCTGCGTGAATAATTTTCTCCCTCAATTCTTCTACATACCTGATTTGGGTCACATAATTATTACAAGTCCTTCATATAATCCCTGATATAAAATCCAACGACGTTAGGTGGGAACTTCTTGCAGGCCATGACACTGGTTCACCTCTGCCTATCCACCTGTTAGGGTAATTTGCATAAGAACACCATATTAAACCCGGGGGCCAAAATATAGATCAAAACCTAGAGAATCAAAATCATGAATTAGTTATTAAAATAGCTATCTAATTTCGCATTGCACAAGCATTTATAATCCTTGGTGCCTTGGTTTCACAACTTTTCTAAAAATATGGAATTGTGGAATACCGAAAACTATATGCAAAATTTAATACACTATTTGGCATAGCTCTCTCTAAAATAGTTTAATTGTTGTAAATTGGAGTTCAAGAACTTATTCTACATTTCGTTGAAATAATTGAGTTAGCTTTTGCCTTTTATCTTAAAATTTGACAAGAGGTTTCTTACATAAGTAAAGAAAAAACAACAAAAATCTAAACTTAATAACAACCAAATGTATATATTTTATTTCGTCGCATAAAATAAGGTCAATATGCACGGAACGCTTTGTGCGCGTTCAACAGGAACTGATCCGTGTTTATTTATTTGTAATGGAGACACGATGGACTCTCTGTGATAATGAGTCACATCGCCGAATGAAAGCAACAGTCGGTCGATATCAAAGCTATTTATATCTATATATAGAATAAATTAATCTCATACTGATGCAAATTAAAGGAAACCCTGTGGTTCAAAATTCTTTTGAACACCGTTAACTACAAACATTTTGTAGTTAAAGGAATTGGTAAACTTCGATAATTATTTATATTTCAACGTTTCTGGGGAAAACGATAGTGACAAAAGTACTGCAAAAATCACTTTGTTTTATTCTTAAGCGGTTTTTCCTTTTCAGGAACCCATTAAAGCAAATTGTTATTTAAAATTAAATAACACTTATTATTTTCATTATAAATAAGGAGAAAATATTCACAAAAAAAAAATAACAGCTTTTCCTATATACAAAAAACTTAGGTTAAATGAAGATACTGTTTTGTTAAAAAAAAACAAGATTTAAGCACATCTATCAGTATTACAACACTTTTTTTATATTATATTTTCATATATCTTTAAAGGGATATATCAACTCGGGCATTGCCTTTGTTTAAGCCTTCATTATAAAAGCCATCAAATCCCTCTTGTTACTTGCCGAGGGTCGATTTAATACGTTTTCCTTCCATAGTTAGGACATAAATTCCATCAATCTATCAACTGATCATGTTCATGAGATGGATACTAAATAATTATAGAAAAAAGGATAGAATTTATATGGGGTGGTAATTATTAACATAACTTACAGTTTTTTTCTAAATAGAAAGGATCATCAGTTCTTTAACCGACTTCAAAAAGGTGGCTGAGGTTCTCAATTTGACCTTTTTTTGTAGGTTTGTGACATGTTTTTTACGAAATTTATTAACCGTTTTTATTTTTTTTTATTTTAAATGATGTAGTTACAAGGCGGTGTCATATAATTTTCATGAAAATCCGCCCCATAGTCTCCTTCTTTCAAGAACTTTCTGTACAAAGGCATTTGAAGACGATCTTGCTTTTTTCTGAATTAATTTATCTCTCCAAAGCTAGAAACTCTCCATAGAACGGTAAAAAATAATGGCGAGAGAAAGAAGAAATTCAGTCAAGTTTTGTTTCCGTGTCTTCGGCAATGTCTTTCTTTTATTCGTCACTATATCTTGGCTGAATGCAATTTTAGTCTTAAAAAAGTTTTTTACTAAACTGTGTTCTAACAAAAAAAGTTACGTAATTTACTAACGTTTTGTTATAACATATTATTTTCAGTTTTCAATAAAACCAATACAATAGTTACATCATACATATTCACACTGAATATATGATTCCTTACCGAAAAATAACAACCCGATTGCTTTAAGAATCAACTTGTAACTTTTTGTATATTATTTATAAAATTACGAAAGCAAGATAAATTTATTACATATCCAGAATATATCACATACATATCACACGTGCTTTCAGTGCACTGTATTTCGTATACAATCAACTCTGTAATATGAGCTGCTTCACTATCATAACTTCACTATATAACCGTTACGTAGTTTCCTTTTTCTATAATATTATTTTAAATGTGAGACAGTTATAAGATTACCTCTTATATTTACAAGAATTGTTTGCAAAAATACATGCCATTGTTTTAACGATAAACCGTAGTAGAATTAATATTGAAATTTATTACAAAATAAACAGTTAATTTTATAGTCACCCAAGAAATCAACATTTTTTGGCAAATGTGTTGAAAAGAAATAATCCAGACACAAAATTTAAAAAAACGAAAACAAAGTGATCGCTCACGCCAATATTTCCTTTTGCGAATAATTTTAACAGCTGTGTTTATTAAGAAATATCGATGTCAGTATTCGTTTATAAGTCATGTCAAGTAAGTTCTATTAAAGTAAATGATTTTATTTCTAGGAATGCATAACGATGCGAAGGTACAAAAATGATTAGTCTAATATTAAAAAAGAAACAGAATTATTCAAAGTAATTTAAAGGAATCTGGATACACTATTTATTATTATTGTCCAAATATCATTCACTTAATTATATATTTATATTTATTTATATATTTTTTTGTAAGTATGTTTATGTGTGATATGAATATTGTTTTTAAAGCTTATTTTTACTTCTTCATTTTGTTGCGTCGACCATAATTTATCTCCACGCACCGGATTGACTGAGAGAGAATACCTCAAGGCATTAAGTCTGCCCTTTGTATTCCTTAATTTAAGGTAAATGCAATAAAATGTTAATAAGCATATCAATTAATTTTTTGGAGAAAATAAACTCGAAAATTAAATACTTACACCCACGTAAAAGGTTAAATTAGGACCCTAAAGATTTCCAAATCTTAGACAGTTCTATAGGGAAATACGGTGTTCCCTTATCAATCTCAGAATCGATGCAAGATAAACTCGATGTGGGTTATATCACAAGTTGTACCTTCTTTTGCGCCACTGTTATTTACTTATAATTAATAAAATTTGTTTATTTTATTTGGAATGAGCTGTTGTCCGAGGTGTCAGACGCGTTTCATCCTCGTTTCCAATAGTTTTTCCTAATATTAAACGCGGACTTTATTTATTTATTTACACATTTTGCACGTAATAGTACAATGGCGGACTTAATGCCAATGGCATTCTCTACCAGTCAACCTTAAGGTGGTAAAGAAATAATTTGGTAGGTGCACAGATACATAGGTGTGTATTTATACTAAACGGTATACAAAACATACATTACTAAAATAATACACAGAAAACATAAATATAATATATATATTAATATACAAACATACATATACTACATATACTATTAACTAACCTTAAGGATGTTGAGAATCTACTGACATACTATTAAGAAAATGCTCACGTAGTTTTTTTTTAAACTCCTCAAGACTTTTTGCCATCCTGATTTCACGAGGTAGTGCGTTCCATAAAATAATGGATTGGATATGGAAACTTTGTTTTCATTATGGAAATAAATCACAAATGAACTGTCATCATTGTGTCTCATTATCTGGAGATTATAAAAAGTTCTTTCTAATGCAATTTTCGTGTAATATCTTACATAAGAAACTTGTCTTATCAGTAACAATTTTGACAAAAACTGATTAGCTAAATCGGATTTTTACACATAATGTATAAATGCGTAACATGGCTAAACTAACAACTGTCTAGTATATTATTAACAATATAATTGGATCCCAATTAATAACTTGTTACTATTGTTGTTGTACCTATCGTACAAAGATTATGAAAAAAATAACGAAAGCAAACAATAATGGTATTTTCTTGCTGTTAGTTTAACTGAGCATATTGCAAAGTTTGCATAGGCTTAATTTGCTTAATTGTTATAAAAGTTGTATAGTTCAGTTAAAAAAAGAAAATAAACATTTATAGAGCCTTCAAATATCCTGACAACTAATCCATACTTTGGGTTGCGGAGGTCGGATGCCAGTCGCTCTGCGTGAAAACTGAAATTCAGGCAATGTAGTAATAGGATTAGAAGCCGATCCCAAGTAACTTGGGAAAAAGGCTAGGAGGAGGAGAAACATCTGTAGACTAAATATTAATGCGCAACGTACAAACCAGTATTTTTACCTTTATTTCTATTATTTAATAAAATTTAACTGTTTGTTAATTTTATCATCATCTATTAAATAATAGGTGATATTGAAAGCCAATACCATACTTTGCACTGATTTGTTATCTCCTAAATGCAGAAGGGATTAATTTCTTTTAATGAATGAAAATAAACGAAGTCTGGCCCCGACATATCTTCTCTTTCGCTCTCACTCATAGCGGTGTAGTCCGTCGTAGCGTTCGTCCCGCGTAGGGCGGTCGCACCAGCCGTAGCACTTTCGTTTTCGGACACCGCACTCTTTATTTTCCGTACGATCTGTTGCTTAGTTTTAAATATAATATTTATATAGAAAGTGAGTGTTTTAAAATTTTACAATTAAAATTAAGTCATTTGTGTGTACGTTATTGTAAAACGAATTTTTTCATATTTTGCAAATGCTAGATGAAATATGATTTTAAAAATGATGTATTGGGTGAATTTTCTTTTAATATTCCAAAATGCCTTCATATGTTTCATAGTCCAATACTTTCTAATAATAGCCTGATTAATAGTTAAAAAATATTTTTATTCTGTTCATATACTGTCTGGAATCCGGAAATATTTTTTTGTGAAAATTCAAGTAAGTATAATATTTCATAAGGCAGTAAGGTGCAATAAAACTGCTGAAATGAAACATGTTTCCAAACATTTAATATTACACCACATGATATAAATGGAAAAATACATTTATAAAAACTGTTACAAAATAGATTTTATAACTGGGCAAATTTTCTTCATACCAGTAATACAAAATTCTCGAAATCTCTTACATTATTTGTTTAAAACTAATCCACTGATTTAAAAAAATGAGTAGGATTATTTTTATATTTAAAAAGACAAACATCCAGATTGATATTTGATTTCGTGTTCGAGTTTTAAAAAAATCGGTTAAACTTTTTTAAAATAAAAATAACAGACAAAGTATGTCACGAAAGTGCACATCTAAAATATTTCAAATTAGTTTTTTTGTAAAATTCTGTAATAACAATTTGTTTCTAATAAAGCTGTCTTAATTGCTTTTTCTAAATTATCTTAACATATTTGAATGTATTGCTATTGAGATTTTCATTTATTACTATATTCCATATTATGAAATTTACTATATTATATTCAGTTTTTTCTTACCTTTTTTGATAAGTAATCTGGGCTTTTTTTTGATACCTCCTTTTATTTAATATGGCAACACCAAGAATATAACGTAGATAGACCTTCCATATGGTTTTGCTGAATCCTAAATATAAATCTTAAATTTATTTGTGTGTGTGTATGCTCTTATGGTTTTAAAGTGTTGCTCTTATGGTTTTAATTAAAATTAAATCAAAATTATCATAAAAGAATATTCTGCCTATTTTTATCGGCAGTATATAACAATGTTGGTCCACCAAGTAAATGACACCAGTAAATGTTCGATTACTAAATGTGATATAATCAAGAAATTATTCGTAATTCAATTTACAAACCTTTTGGCTGGTAGGCAATACAAAAGTTTTTAAATTATTTAATTCGTACTTATTTTTTAGCATAATTATTGAGTGAAACATATATGCGTATAATTGAATTGGAATTAATGCCAATAAAATTAGAAGCCATTTTAATATAAGTCGTTGATATAAAAACATTATGAATACTTCATAAACAGAGATCGCCCGAAAACGTCAACATGCATTGCTGAAGCTTATTTTATTAAAATATTTGCAAACAAAAATTCCTAATGAAAAAAATATTTTCTCAGAAAATTAAAAGTTTACTTCGGAAACAAAACTTCTCTGATATTTTGATTTAAAAAGGAACAAATAATCCGATTTATATAAAAATTATAGGATCATTGTGAAAGTATACTCGATCAGATAAAAAAATATTTTTTAAATCGGTTGATAAGTTGCGGAGATATTTGCAAATGTTACCAAATTTTGTTATTTTTGTTTATTTCTTATTTTCTCATTTTTTTTTAAATTTATGGGTTTATTTATGAAAAATGCCCTATCTTAAAAAAAGATGAATTTGTGAAATTCATAAATGACGCAGATATGCACAAAACTACATATAACCAATCTCGTTATTTTGATTTAAAAGAAAAACAAATAAACTAATTTTCCTGAAAATTTTATGGAACTATTCCAGGAAAATACTATATGAGATAAAAAAAATACTGTTTATACTGGCCTCAGTAATAAAAGTAAATCTGAAATAAAATAACATTATAAATACACGAGAATAATTGAAATTTTTATGATTATATCTCATCAAATTTTTGATTGCGTTAGGCATTTAATCACTAATAATTTATCTGCATTAATTTTTTAATTAAATTTGCAAAGCTATAGGCTTATTGTAATTTCCCTGATATTTTACACTTGTAGAAAACTTAATCCTTTAAATAAAATAAATGTAAATTGAGAGCTAAGTTCAATATTATGTTCTATTACATTATAGCCTTCGTAAGTTCTAAGTCTGTTACTTGTCGGTTCTTATTATATTATTTCAAAAATTTGGCTTGCTGGAAAAACTAGCCATCGAACATAATAATTCATTTATGAGAGCTAGCCAAGTCAGACCTTAGGCTACAATATATTATCCTAAGTTATAAGAAGGAATGATATTTCATGTTGTTATAAATATATTTCAGGGCTGTTCATTGAACTTGGCACCATTTAGTACTCACTTCTTTTGTTGTTGAAGTCAACAACAAGACACACATTATCATAATCTTTAACTTTCGGCTTTCAATTCATATTTATTTTTTTGAAAGGATATCATAACTTTTTGTACATACATATGTGATTAACGGGTACTTATTTATAACAAAATCAATACCAAATGGTTTTTATGAAACTACGGTTTTTTCCGGCGTTTACGGGATATAATTGTATTTTGTGTGTTATTTTCTATATTTTCTCGTACCTTTGATATATTCGAGTGTCCATTCAGTTTTTGACGTGTTATTTTTTTATAATTAATTTGGCAAAGTCGGGATTGTAACGCGCACAAACAGGTGTATTTGTCTGCAATAGAGCTTTCTTGCACCTTGATTTTACTTGAATCTAAGTTGATAAGATGTACTTAATTTTAGGTTTCAACTCTGGAGAGACCAAGGTTAGCCTATCTTTTGTTAAATTTAGAGGAGCCTATGTCGATAAGAATACAATCAAGGCTTAGGCCTCGTGATTTCATAATGGATAGTATTAGCATATTCTAAGTAAATAGTGAATTCTTCCTTGTAAACATATAAATTACTTAATATCTGAAACTTTGTCTTGACTCTTTCTAGTTCGTAAATTAATTTATGTTAAGATTGTATTGTAATTTTCAGCGCGCTTTTGCTGTTGTTGACCTCCCAATGTAACTATTTTCAATGGATCCGTTTATCAGTCTTTTACTGATATCCATGTTTCTTCTCAATATTACACGTGCACCTATTTTTATCGTGATGATACTTTTTACCTCGTTCTTTTTCAGTACTTCATTTGCTTCTTTTTAAATTGTCATGGACAGTATATTTCATTTATTGAATTGAATTTAATTTCTGGTTACTCCATATGGGCCAAAATTGCAATATCTAGTTACTTTTTAGTGGGAAATAAACATACTATATCATGGACAGCAGTCTTAAATAAGAAATGAT
The DNA here is from genome assembly GCA_025505425.1 of Graphium colonna. Classification (NCBI taxonomy): domain Eukaryota; kingdom Metazoa; phylum Arthropoda; class Insecta; order Lepidoptera; family Papilionidae; genus Graphium; species Graphium colonna. Next base: position 1,205,772 of record JAOCPS010000009.1, read on the forward strand.
TTACTTAAGTCGGTCATATTGATTTTTAGCGGTCAATGTGAGGAGTCGATTAGATAAAGTGCAGCTGCCTTGACTTGATTCAAATTCAATTCAATTCAAAATCAAATTCAAAATCTTAATTCGCATAGACCCTTACGCGTTCTTATGAAACGTCAAAATTTTATATTGGTGTGATATAAATGTTCATGATGCAGCACCGCCAACTCGGAAGGCAGATTCTACTGAGATCAGCGGGCGGGAATCCCAGCAGTTCCTCTTGTAAAATAATGTTGGTTTACTATTATCTTGTGTGCCCTATATCGGCAAAGTACTCTGCGACAGTATGATAAGCCTTACACAGAAGTGTGTCTTTCATTTTGTATTTAAATTGATCTATTGGTAGGTTTAGTACAGGCGGTAGGATTTTATTATATATAAGTATACCTTATTCTTCTTTTGTAGACGAAAGCTTAGGATAGTAAGATTGTCCTTATTTATAATATTAAATTTACGTCTATCAATATTGTTTAACATGAGATGAATATTTTGGAAAATAAATACAATATGACTACATATGTATTGCAAAGTCACTGTTAGTGTAACTTCTCTTAAAAAGATCTTCGAAGGGTATTTCGGGCTCCAATATTGTATATCGCCCGAATATCTCTTTTTTGAATAATAAAGAACGTGTTTACTTTAGCTGCGCTACCCTACAGCAATATACCATAACATAAGATACTATGGAAATAACTAAAATGAAGTTACTATCCCCATTCTTAAACGATTCAACATTTATCCAAAAAAATTTCCTCATAACAAAATAGCACTTTCCATAAATTTTGAGCACTAAGGGATCCTAAAAGTTTAAGGACATCAGACAACTTCAAGTTTCCAAACGCGACAGTTGTCGGTCGAACAGCAAGACGGCGCTGCCGCTCGCTCGGCTACAGTCGCGTCAAATCGTTATTTGATTATTTATAAGTATGATAATCTTTCCCTATTGATGTGTGCTAGATATTAAAAGAATAATTGATAATAAATCCTAGTTAATAAAGTAATAAAAACGAAAGTCGACTATACTCTCAGTTATGCTTACTAAAATGGAAATTTTGGATTAAAAAGTTACCAATACATAGAATACCACCCTTAATTGGGTGGTATTCTAAGTAATAGTAACTCGTTATATATTTACTTAAAGACCTTTTAATCCACATAAAGATTGGTTGCCGTACGTTTTGATTGCTGGTTTCTGATTCTTATATTTATTACAGTTACAGGTACTTAGTATAAGTTCCTCGAAGAATCAATTAAGTGAAAAATTATAATAAAATGATAAAAATTTACCAGTTTCTGATTTATTCCTTTATACACCCAATTACCTATCTGCAATGTAAATTTAAACTTTCTAGATCATCTGGAACCGGGTTAGAGTTTTGATCTATAGGTCAGTCAATGATGATTTCCAGACGTTAATATTTAAATAACCGTTTGAAATGTGTTTATGAAATTTAGAGCACAGACGTATACGCAAGTATCAGTATATGTCCAAATTTTGAACGTTTATGATTAATAGTTTTTGAGTCATAAGTTACGGGCTAAAAATAGTCAAATGACATTCGTTGGGCTATGGACAATAAATTTCTCTCTGTCTTAACACTATTGGCTTTAGCAGTGCCTTTAATTCAGTCAACCACAATATTCTTCTTGGTGTTCTAGTTTCCTTGAATATCAAAACCACTGTTATCTCGTGGTTTGAGTCCTTCCTTAAAGCACGAGCGCAATGTGTTTGGTATGATAAAGATTCATCTGAGTGATGCGCCCTAAATGCGGGCTTTCTGCTGATTCAATACTGATAAATAACTTAGAACGTCTCTAAAATCTGTGTATCCCTGACCGATTTCTGGCAAAAAAAGTTATTTTGCATCAAAGATAAGCTCCGAACGGTTGCGCGGTCGTACACGCTGTAGCATAGATTTAAAATTTCGAACGGCGTGGTCATGCACGCTATAGTACACCATTGTGTAGCGCAGTGTTCGTTTAGATTCTCTTTGCAGTACATTTCAAATTTGGAACGGCGCAGTCGCATGTGCTGTAGTATATAGGGCGAGTCGCGGGCGTGGTGGGGATAGTCGAGCGCGGGGCGGCGCGGCGCGCGGAGCTCAGCGTCGGACGTGGAAGCACTGGCACTAGGCGTGCGGGTGTCACGAGGGCCGTGCGCCCGCGCCGCTCGGCTCCGCCACCGCCGGCGACACCGGCCCGCGCACTGCTTCTATGTAGTCCTTGATCAGGGTCGCGATTTGATATGCCTGTGTTTTTGAATAAACATATAATTCAGTGCACATATTGATATGGAATAAAAAGGCAATACGATCTGCCCGCTCCAGTCCTTGAGAGTTGTATTGCTCATGCAAGATGCCACTTTACAAATCAGATAAATTTGACTCTACTTTAAAAACACAATCGTCTACAACCGAATTGAAGAGCTCTGCTTTTAAAGTCCGTTAAAAATTTCGCATATAAGCCCCTAATTAGGCTAGTAGAGCATAGCATTTTTTACAGCATTGCTGTAAATCTACGGCTGCGCTTCTTCCGTGAAGTACCCCCTTTTTATAACTTTTTGGATTGCCGGATGGCTATTTCGATCCTATTGTTTTTCCCTCTGAGTCCTTAATATCTTATGACCTATTGTATCCAATAAACCTGATATGTGTAATTTACTAGGCTGGCAATGCACATACAACTTTTCGGAAGTATCTGTTCATGGGCGATGGTATCACTGAACTACGTTTAACTGTAAAAAATAGAAGAAATAGGTGAGGCACCTGGTCGGTGGAGAGCACGAGCTTGGCGTGCTTGCGGTCGGCGCGCGTGACGAGCAGCAGCGCGCGCGGCGCCGGCGAAACGGCCAGCAGCTGCTCGTGGTCGTGCGACACGAGCGCCGCGCGTGCGCCGCGCCGCAGCAGCGTCAGCCCGCGCGCGTCTACCGCCAGCCACAGCGCGCGCGGCCAGTTTGACGTGAACGATTGCTACGAACACGAACAGTTTGTGACGCCAAAGCTCATTGGCGCGTCTCCGCTATGCTAGTGAAGTCGTTGCGTCGGCTCAATAGCGCGCGAAAGATACGAACGATTGCAATTTAACTTTAAAGCAGTAGCAAAAAGTCTTATGCAACAGATAATAATTATATAGTAATTATTACCATAATTTTATACGACATTACGCTGCATGGATTTGATTTCTGAACAAGGAATTTAATTTAAGGTACAAAAGTATGTAATATAAAGAAGAAGAATGCAATGAAAACTATTTACTGCAGGAGTTAATACAATAAGTCTAGGTAACTTGTTACGATATTCCATATAAAATGGACATTGTTCTTTCGGATTGGAAACTTAACAGGTGCGTTGTAATAGAATTTGGTCGGCAGTTATAGGTTCGCGTCACTGACATGCTACAGCTAGAGGCGCGCTGCAAGGTCTATGTGAATTCTTTAGATAACTAACAATAAACTGTGAAGGAGTGCAAATTTCTATTTTAGATTTGGAAAATACCGGAGGAACGAAGATAACATTATAGAGGCATTTCTAGATTTGGAGGAGAGTGGGGGGACAAGGATAAGACAAAGTAAGCATTTGTAGCTTTAGAGGAGAGCGGTGTGACAGCAGAGCGCGGTGGACCCACCATGACGTCGAAGACGGTGGCCCTGGCCAGCGGCCAGGAGGCGGCCAGCGTGAGCGCCCGCTGCATGGCGGCGTGCGGCGGCGTGCCGCGGAGCGCCAGGTGGTGCAGCCGCACGGCGGGCGCGGGCAGCGCGGGCGGCGCCAGGCGGCCCGGCAG
>JAOCPS010000009.1:1226956-1238842 GCA_025505425.1 Graphium colonna
CTCCGGCTTTCCATGATCATGGATTGCTTGGCCAAACTGCCATAGCATAACTCTCCTGTCATCACCTCCTAAAAAAATATTAGATTGTTAAAAAAAATATTAAATTATAAAAAAAGTAAGAAAAATGGCTAGGAATATTTATAATTTGAATACTACAATACACTTAAAAGTAAATATTTACATAGCAAGTAACTGCTGTAAAAAAAAAAACATTGTTAGCACTTATCACAGTTATGAATGAATGTACTAGAAAATGTGCAACAGGTGTGTGCTAACATAAAAAAGGAATCTAATGTTCTTAATTTTAGAAAAATTATATGGTGTTAATAACTACCAACATCTATATTATAATATATATAAGTGCATTTTTTATGCCACCTGTTATCTGAAAAATATATTACACTTACTTTAAAATCAGGAAATCATGATATTCAAGCAAACAATAACCACATACAATAAATTAAACTGGCATAATATTTTAGCAATATCCCTTAAAGAACCTTTGCTTTGGTTATCAAGAGCATATAGTTAAAAAAAAAAAAAAGAATATTGAAGATCCAATAACGACAGTGAGTTGAAACAGGCATATTTTTTTTCTTTGAGGAATGTAAAGTGCAACATAACATTTTTCTAGTCAATTAGATCCAAGCCATGTTACTTCTATTGGTTATTAGGGCTGTCCAAAACATGAAACACCTAGATAGCCATATAAAAGACCAGAAATTTATTCTAGTATCAACTCAAGTGTTCTAGAACACAACACATAAACAATGAATTCCAATAGTTGTTAAACTGCCATAAAATCCTTTATGTACTGCAAGTCTACAGGGCTAGTAGATTTTCTTTCATTTCATCCTGACCTATCCTCAAAATTATCTGTTGATTATGAGATAATATAATGATAGAGCATACAGAATAGCCTGCCACTACATTCTTAGTAATGTTGTGACTAGCCAAACAAAAAACAACCAAAAGTAACTGTGGTTTTATGGGATTTAAACCCATAAAGGGACAATTATGCTTCTTGTTTGTATACAAAATGTCCATTTCACTACAGCACATACCCATTTAGATCATATAAGCTAATCTGACCAACTGAATTCAGTTCTTTTTACACAGAATGTTGGAATTTTTGGTTTTGGTGGTAATAGTTGTTCATAATGAATATGGTGTAAGTGTACCCAATCCAAATATTTTATTACCCCTTGACAAGCTTAAGATTATAATTAAATACAAATGCACAGATTTATTTTTTTTATAATTCATAAAGATCAGTAAACGTTCCTCGCAGCAGCCTTTGTTATCATATTATCTCAAAATGTGTGTTAAATCAATAAATTATGGAGTTATAAATTCGCTTCTTTGTCGCAAATATACTTCGTAGTTTGTATAAACACAAATACACAAAAATCTTGCTGATAATATATTAATAGTATTTAATACTTTATGAATAAACGGTTATTGCAATTTAATTTAAAATAAGATCTGGTTATATATTTTTAAATCTAGAATATTTTTTTAAAACTATTGTTTTTATCCTACATCGTAATAACGCAATGCTATTTAATTAAACATGCAGTTTTTTTGTTTGTTTTACAAATACGAATTAAATTTATCAGATCACAATTAACTAAAAAGGCAAAATCAATAATACAAAATGTATTTACCTGATACGAGCAATTCGCCATTACTCGAAAATTCAATAGCGTTTACACATCCGAAATGACACACCAAGTCCCGACGAAACAAATTTTTAGCTGCATTAAGCCGTTCATTAAACAGTTGTGATTTAATATTAGGTATAAATCCGTATTCCCTTTTGGTTAAATAAGGTACAGGATTAGCAATATTCGCCATGTTTAGACAATTACAACCATTTTCCAGCTCTCCAGAACACAGTACACTTCTTTCCTTTTTAGCGATCAGCTGTATTTTATTTTTAAAAACATTTAACGTTCCATTATACAAAACAGGAGAGCCCAAAATGTCATTTTATACGATAAAGTGTGTCGAATATAAGTAGCGAAGTGCAGTATATATCGAGTTAAGAAAATAGCTCGAAAATTCAATTCTTAAAATCCTTGCTTTATTTATAATAATTATAAAAGTGCCCTTTATTTATATGTTGAATTGCCTTTTGCAATTGACAACATTAATTTCCTTATCACTGCTATTCTGTCACGCTGACAATTTACTCATGTCAAGTAGAAGCACGTGTGTCGTGTTTTGATTTGAATAGAACGAATTACTTGTATGGGGTTTATGTCCAGTATTATTTAAAAGAAGAAGAGTTACTTGTATTTTTGTTTCGATTTAATAATAAACATACAAGTAATTATTTTAGTCAAGTAACATTAAGTTAATAATCCGACGAAATATGGTAGTTTCGACAATGAATAAACCGACTGTAAAAGTAACAGGTATTTTTTTAAGTTCTTAATTAAATTTATGTATAAATGTTAAGCGAAAGTTCCATCCTATTTAAGAAAGCTCTTCTTAGGTAAAAAATCGTATACAAACGTGTTTCCATCATATTTTGCTATTGTTGTGTCGTGTTAGATTAATGTAAGCTTGAAAGACGCTATAGTTACAGCGCTAGACGTGTAATAGTGCCATTATTATATTTTGTAAATCCGATATTTGAGCTACTTTTGTAATAATAAAACAATTGGTGCTTTAAGTGTTTAGAAAATAATTGTCTTTATTTTCACAATTTGGTGTCAAAAATGGTGAATTTCCATACAAATTACAAAATTTATTGTTTTTTCTCAAAAATCAAGCATTGCCTAGAAATTTTGCTATACACGGGTATAATGAACTAATGTTCTTGATCAATTAAAAATAATGGCATACCAAAATAGGAAGTGTCCCAGAAGGAAAAAAAATACCTTAAATTGCATAGTTACACAGTACACAATAAACACACATATTTACATATATAATGAAATAAATTAGAATAGACAATAGTAGATAATAATAACTTTAGAAGCAAGACAATAATGTTTCATGATTATTAATATTTTTACCCTTCTATTGCATGCAATTACAAATTTCAGTTTAAATCACATACAAACTTTAAATTCTACCATTACAATCAGCTACTGTTTGTTAATATTTTTTTTGTAAACACTGAACAACTCAGAGAATGGTTCAGTACCACAATAACTATATAACCATTAACATTTGGTCACTGATTGACAGGTTCATACTCTTTCAAAATTTTTGTCAATATTATATGTACAATAGTTCAGATTTATTCATGTCTGACTAGTGTTCAGTATGTTTCCCAATAGTTTAAATATACCTTACGGTATATTTAAAACACATGGTTATATTACGTAGCAGAAAATAATGTAAAAATGTGCATTGCAAAATTTATTTTAACTATATTTTTTTTAAACAGTGTCTGATTCTGGATCTGAAAATGATAATGAGGAATCTGAATATGAAGCAGACAATAGTGGTGAAGAACTAGACTCCGCTAAAGAATCATCTGATCACAGTGGAAGCGATGGGGAAGATGTCTTGATGGCTAATGAAGGCTGGGCTGATTCAGTAGCTAAGATTTTAGGTTCGAGTAAGCCCAAAAATAAGAAGACATTAGTTTTGTCTAGAGCTAAGAAACATTCTGAGATAGTAAAAAAGGAAACAGTTGAAAAACCATCTTTTGAAGTTGTTGGTGATGGTGAAGAAGTCAAAACTGAAGTGAAGAAAGAAGAAACTGTTTTAACTGAGCCTCCAACGAAGAAAAGGGTTGGTTTGAATTATTATCTTTTAAGTAACACTATCACATCATATAAAATATTTTGAAGAGCAATAAGATACTTATTAAAACTCCTAGGGGTAGAATATATAACTAGCACTCAGAGTTTATCATTTGGTGGTGTTATCACTCACATTGCACACCTAAGCTGCACGGTTTTTCTATGATGGTAACAACAATAAATACCTTGTTTTAAAATTATTGTCCAATAATTATAATCAGTTGTAATTTTAACGTCTTATTTTTGTTTTATCCTTATAGGTGCTCTTAGCATCCTAACAATATAATTTAAAAAAATCCATTTTTTACAATATTGTTTTAGAAACATGAAAAATCAACTATAAGAGTAAAACCAAACATTTTAGAAAAAGATAGAGAAAGGCTTCTTTCTAAAATTGCTACAAAGGGTGTTGTACAATTATTTAATGCAGTTAGAAATCAACAAAAATCATTAGAAAAGGAATTGGACAAGGATTTGACAGAAGCAAAGAAAGAGAAAATATTGAAAAAGTTTGATAAGCGAGCATTTTTAGATACATTAATGGGCCAGACAAAATCCATCATTGTTGATGAACAGACACAAAAATTAAAGAAGGAAGCAAAAACTGAAGAGGAGAAACCCAAATGGAATGCTTTAAGGTATTTTAAGTCACAATCTATACTTTATGTGCCAAATTTTATTTATTTACACTGATAATACTTTCAATTTTGTCAAATGTCAATTATTATTTACTCTAAAGTTAATTCTACTAATTTGTGACTAAATAACGAATTTTCGTATGTATGATTTTATTGTGTAAATGCAATTAATATAACAAGAATATTGAGAATAAAACAGCAAGCCCAGGTCACATCACAGATATATCAATTTAAACTGATAAATTTTTACAGGGATGATTTCATGATGGGTGCAAAAATGAAAGACTGGGATAAAGATCCTGAAGAAGATTGAAACAATAATATTATGAACTTTATTGATTTTAAGTATGTACATAAGTATGAATATATTATTGATATAAATAAATATGACAGTTTTTATTACATAGTTAAGTTATATTTTATCACTTTATGCATAATGTATAAGCATCACCGCCCACTGAATGTTGTGTTATCTGCTTGGGTAATGTAGAATAAATCTTCACAGGTAAGTTCCAAACCATTGTTTCAATAGGTACATTTAATGGGGCATTCCATTCCGTATCATCTTGATTGGGAGAAAGATTTTCGTTTGTTGTCACAAACTCAAAATGTAGACGCCATCTCAGTGATACTGTGAATTCAAAGAGATAGTTGTTAATCAGTCAAATCAAATTATTTAATATAAAATAATCTTTTTTTTAGTAAATCTTTTATTAAAATTTACCCTTTTACTTTTCTGTATAAGTAAAAGTGCAGGGAACAACTTGTTTAAAGTAAAATACAAATGTATTTATTGTGTTACAGTATATTTGACTTACTCCATACCAATTTAAAATTATAAAGTCATTTATATTGCTTTTAAAACTTTTAGCCACAGGTTTACCTTCGTTAACATCAAATGCTGGAGTAATATGAAGTGGAATCGGCAGTACAAGCTCAGAATGTGTTAATCCAAGAGTTACTTCGTGAAATCTTGCTACTGTCATAGATCTGCTACTTGTCTCTTTATTAACATTCTTTGTAGGTGTGCTTGATTTTACTATTTCTTCCGGTTGCAATGAAACGGATACCTGAAAACAATGATAATTTTTTTAATATAGACTAGGCTTATTTTTTTTTCATTTTATTCTCACATTGACTAAAGTTTGCTCTGCATCAAAAAGTGAGATAACTTTTCACCTACTATGGATAATTCTATATAATGTCTGTAATTAAAGAATTAATATTTTTTGCATTTTCATCAAATGACATATATGAAGTTATCCTCTGCTATTATAATCATCCCTAAAAAAACTTTTTAAATAATAAAGCTTTCTTAGAGTAATTTTGTTTGCATTGAGTGCCTAGTTGTTTGTCTTCCATTTCATATAAAAATTCCTCAGTTCTGTATATTTGCTAATATAATTTTGTAATAGTGTTCCTCTTAGTTCATAATATAAAAATACATTTATTACATTTTTAATTACATAAATATTTATACCTATTAGATGTTACAATAACATCTACATTATCATAAGAACTATATAACATTTTGTTTTCTTAATTACTGGGCAGATAACTTTGAAACAAAACCAAAGGCATATATTAATTTCTTAAAAAATAGAGTGCATTTGGTTTGAGAGGTTGTGGATGGTAAACTTCTATTCCCTCTGCACTTCATTTTCATCGCATTCCTAAATATGTTTTCATCTCTTACTACTGTTAATCTCATATTTAGATGCTGTGGGTATACATGAACCATCAAATGAACTATCTGAGCTTGCCAACTTTTATCTGTTAAAAATAACCAAATGCTTTCCTCTACTCTAATCTAAGACTAGGTAGTAATCTTAAATAAAACTAGCTTGTTAATACAGACAAAAACCAAGGAATTTCTTGTACAATGTATAAATTACTTTGGACTGTAGTGTATTTTCTAGAGCAACATAGAAATGAAGACATTACAAGTGACTCTTTAATTACTAGTTACAAATTTTACCTGCATGCATCTTACTGTGCCTACAGAGAAATCAAATGTTCCGACTATATCTTCACCCAACTTGTAAGCCGATTTAAATAGACAAAATCTTCCAACTTTTCCCCTGGTATTAGTTATCATGTATGAATTTGGACTCCTTCTGGCTGTAAGATTCTGCAAAGAAAAGAGTTGTGCATGCCTATTACATCACATAAGATAACTTCTTCATATTTTTCTGGTTGTTCTTCTATGTATCCATAAATAAAAATAAGAAAGTTTTCTTTCAGCACAATGTTATAAAATAGATTTAAAGCAATTTAGGGCTTTTTATTTAATTATATAGATTTGGTGGACAATAATTCTGCACCTAATTTACTTTCTACTACATGACTAATAAAATAAAAAAACAAATTACATACTTGCAAGACTTGTAAGGCCATAGTTAATGGTGTTTCAACTTTTCTCTCTTCAGAAAATGGATTTGTTGGTTGCAACTCCTCTGTAGTCTCATTTCCACAGAGTGCTGCCAAGTCCTGCATATTCATAATCGGACTAATGGGCAATACCCTGAATGGTATCCTTACCATTTTTATATGTGAGCCAACTTTTTGTGTTGCAATTGTTATTTTGTATGAATATTTTATTGTTGTTCCCCTATATGATGGAGCAGCTTCTATTGGCAATGATTCTCTATACCAAACTGAAAATTACAAAAGAATACATAAATACATTTTTAAAAGTCATGTCTTATTATTATAATCTAACATGTATTTGTGTTAAAAGTACATGTATTTCCAGAATTATGATAAAAAAGTTCAATACATATTAGGAAAATAAGAGTATAATTATCAAAATAAATATTTTCGAATTGCTTACATGTTTTAGATTCACCAAGGGGAATAGTAAGGTCACAAAATAATATTTTGGGTTTTGTGTGGAAGACTACATCACCAATGTCACATGATGTTACTTCTAAGGCTGTTGTCTTTTCAGTTGTAACAGATTTATCAGCTGAGTTACCTGAAGTCGAGTAGAAGCAGTGTATTTGGGCGGAAGCCCATGCTAAATTTTCTAAAATATCACTGTAAAAGATTTTACATTATTAACAATAAAAGCTTTGTAGTAGTAGCCCTATTATAAGAGATAACTTTACCTGTGGCTTTGTGAATTTCTGTGCTCGGGTTGTGTGGTATGACAAAACGTAATGCAACATTCTAATGCTTCACCAGCTAAATAAACAGTACCTGTTGTTAACTTTGCTGAAAGTTCAATCATTTTGATAATACAATCTTAAAGTAAAATAATATATTTATTGCTTAAGTATCTCATGTAATATATATATTTATTAGTGTATTTCAGCACTAAGTACTTATTTTTGATTACACACTACTTATTTTTCAATGAATTCACAAAGAGCCATTAATATTTATTTACTAATAGGTGCGTTGACTTTTCGATTGACAATTAGAATTTTGACAACGCACACAACCAACACATCCGAAATGTATTTCCGTAAATGCTAAACAAGTATGACCACGAATAAAATAAGATAAAATTAAATTATATATATATTTAAAAAGAAGTTATGTGCAATGGACGGAGAAGTGTTATTAGCGCTTGAAATTAATTTTAAACTTTTATAAAAATATATATAAAGTCTATATATTTTTTATTCAAATATATATTTTTTTCTCGTTTTTATTTATTTATTCAAATATTGAAAATAAATTAAAAAAATATATTATAAATTTAAGTTGAACAATATAAATACTTTTTAAAATATAATAGTGATTTGAAAATATTGGCTTTAACACTGCATTTAGTATGCGTAAATTATACCGTTGAACGAAACGTAACTTGTAACGAATCAAGTTGATTTGAATGACCAATTTTAGAATTAGTTTTCACAAATGAATACATAAAGATACACGGAATTAAAATGCTAATATCAGACGGTATTAATCATGGTAAACTACAATCAATAATAGTTGGTGAATTGAAAAAAGCTGGATTAAAGCATCGTTTGAAAAAGATCATATTAAAAAATGTGAAAGTAAATATTTCCGGTTGCAAATTTTGAGTACTTTAACATATCAATAGTGCAGAATAATTACAAAAATAAGTTTTTCTTACAGGATCACAAGACTGTATTTGGAGCACCTTTAGTTAAAGTTCCATCGTGTAGTGTAATTTGTTGTGGAAGTACATTAAATATTCCTATTGTAGTCAGTGAAATGTCATCAGTTCTTCGAACAAATGCTCACGTTGAAGGCTTATTCCGAAAAGCAGGATCACAAACGCGCCAAAAAGACATTAAGGTAAATACTTTGTTTATATTGAAATAATAATGTATTAAAACCTACTTATTAATTGAAATTTTAATGTTACTCATCGTTCTTTTCGTTTAGAGATTATTAGACGCAGGTGGATGTGTATCAGAGGGTCATCATCCAATAGATGTGGCTAGTGTACTGAAATTATATCTGCGATGTTTACCAGAGCCTCTAATAATTGCAGAAGTGCAAGATTTATTGCTAAGGTGTAGAGTAACTGCTGGAGAAGATGGCCTTAAACCAATTCTGCATACACTATTATTACTACCAGTATTACATGTCCATTTGCTTCATTATGTTATGGAGGTAAATCAGCAACATCTAAGTTTTATAATAACTTCAAAATTCACATTTAGCTCATACATAGTTCCAGTAAGGCTTACACTTCTAAGCTCATAGTTACTCAATACTAAAAATTAAGGAAAGCCATTGGGCTTTAATCATATGATTAACCTGAATAAAAGTAAATTAAACAAATTCTTATATTAGTATAAGAGCTAACACCCCAAAATCATGGCTCTGTTGTAAAAATATATTTAAATACATTTATTTGTTTGTATCCTCACTTATGTAAGATCTTAAACATTTAAGTTATTTTTCAGCTTCTTAATTTTATTGCATCAAGACATAAGGAAAACTTAATGGACTCATCAAACCTTGCCATAGTATTGGCACCCAGTATTATGCCTTTACCAGCTGCATCAACAGCTCAGAGACTAGAACACCATGTGGCACTTGTAAAGGTAAGACTTATTACCATATATCATTTTGTTTATGACTATAATATGTAATATATATTTTCAGTAATTATTACTGATAATATAGTGTAACATTTTTTCTTGGTTAAAACTAAACAAATTTAAAAGGACTGTCATGTATAAATGATCCATATTACAGCTGCTTCTATAGCACCAGATGGACTTTCATTGGTAATTTATTACAACCAAGGCACCTCTATTTTGTGTTGCATTTTTATTCAATAGGGAATATGTAATTCAATATGTATGTAAAAATCTGTACATGCATTTATTACAATTTTTAATCAATTAGAAATATATACTGGTACAACGCCAAAATCTTTGCAACAATTTCGCCTTTCATCTATACTAGTGAGTTTATCAATTATAATTATATGCAAGTGAAAGTCGCTTTCGTTGCAGAGTGATAAAATTATTTTTCTTATTACTCATTTAATACACTTTAAAAGAAATAGCTATTTCAGTGTATTAGATCTAAATATATCTATTTTATACAATATCTGGACTGAAGCCTTGGCCTATTAAGAAGTGTGAGTGCAAGGCACTTTTAAATGAAGTTGGAAAAAATTTAATTTGAACATATTACTACTTTGTACGGCACAGCAATCGTCACATTAAGGTGTTCACGTGATAAGAGCCTAAGTCTGTCAGAGGCCCCGAATTAACCTAGCGGTGGCAAAAAGGCGAATGTAAAAAATATTAAAATACCAGTTAATTTGCGCAAAAAGGCAATTTGGTGTCTTCATTGATCATTACCTAAACGGGGTCATATTTGAAAACTAAAATCGCTAATTTTTCTTTCTGGGACACTTCCTATTTTGGTAGCACAATATTTTTAATTGATAGAGCATATTGTTTCATATTCACGGGGTATAGCGAAATTTTTAGGCAAAGCTTGGTTTTCGGGAAAAAAAATATAAAGTTAGTAATTTGTATGGGCAACCGCCATTTTTGACACCCAATCGCGACGTATATAAATATTATATATAGGAAATACTTCAAATAAATCTTGTATTTTATAAATTACAACCAATTGGAAATATTTTCTATATATAACATTTACATACGTCGCGATTGGGTGTCAAAAATGGCGGTTGTCCATACAAATTAAAAACATTATATTTTTTTATTCTCTCGAAAACCAAGCATTGCCTAAAAACTTCGTTATACACGGGTCTAATGAATTAATATTCTCTATCTATTAAAAATATTGTGCTACCAAAATAGGAAGTGTCCCAGAAAGAAAAAAATACCCTCAAATCCGACATCGAAATTTGACAAACCATTTTATTGATATAAGTTAAAAAAAATTCTTTGCTAAATAAAAATTTTCTTCCCATCGATCAAATAATATATTGAGCAAATCCCAACCAGCAAAGTATTTTCAATTATTACTTTGAAGAACGAAATTCTATCATAGACCGTCAGCATCGTTTTTGTCTAACGACTTACGAGTGATTTACCTATAAGTTACTCCTAACGTCATTGGCTACCTTTTGGTCCGAGTCCTCTCAAAATCGGTTTAGCCGTTTGGAATATTAGCCGATCCCAACAGACACGCATACAAAACCACAATGCCCAAAAGCTGTACCAGAAAATCTCATACATCAAGATCAAAATTATTTAATAATCATTTCCATAATTTCTTAAGGTATTACATTTAATGGATTTGATTTTTGAACAGGGAATTTACTTTAAAAAAAATGAAAATATGAATTTTGCTTTACCTACATGACCGTTTACTCAATCGGTTATAGGGATGTAGAATGCGATAGAAACAATTTTTAACGATCGATTTTGGATTTTAAAAAAAGAAATTTCGACTTTGAATTCCGGATTTTTTAAGAAAGGAATTTCCGTAGGAGTTATTTCAGTCTAGTTTCAAAAAAAAAATGTTTGAATTTGATGCAGCTTGGTAAGATATGTCATATAAAAATAGGCATTGTCCTTTAAAAATGTTTTTCGCTAAGTAACACATAACTTTCATATACATTTAGTAAAAAACTTTGAAAAGAAGACAAACGAGCAGACGGTTCACTTGAAATCAAACAACAAATCCTTAATCCCGACCCGTCCTATCCAATAAACCTATGCTATCCAATTTCCCAGGTTGACAACGCACTCGCGACTCTCCGGATGTTTCGCGTGTCTATGGGCAACGAGATCGCTTACAATCAGTTGCACCGTCCGCTCATTTGTCTTCCTTTCCACAAAAAAATAGAAGTGTGATGCACGAACTTGTTTAGATATGTCTATATAATTTTTTTTAATTCCAAGAGGTCTTTTTTGTGATTGGGGCATTTAGTTAAAATAAGAAATAAACGTTCTCTCGTCAGCAGTGGTAGAGCATAACATCCTTTCACGGCTATTGCTGCACTTCTACGGCCATGCTCGTCCGGGGAAGTACCACCGCCCTTTGTAAAGTCGGCATAAAAT
>JAOCPS010000009.1:1238942-1255759 GCA_025505425.1 Graphium colonna
ATGCCCAAAAAGCGTATTGTTTTGTAGAGTACGTTAAACATCTTGTAAGTTCGCACTTGTCTACTTGTACTGTTTGTAACGACTATTTTTATTTACCATAATCGCCAATTAATTTGACGGTTCCGAGTTATTGGCGGAAAGGGTCTCTTTATTTTTAAAAATGACGATTCTCCATTCAACTCGATTTTATCAGACTTAACAGATTTTCTTAATATACTTGCAATATCATTGTAGCGTAAATCGGAACGCATGTCGCCGCTTGCGCTCTGATTGGCGCAAGTCTGGTCATCTGTTCGGCCAATCGGGGGCACGGTGAGAGCGAGACAGTTCTCACATGTAACTCACTTTAACACAAATGTTTCTATTTGTCCTGATTTTTATTATACTGAGGAAGGCAAACGAGCAAGCGACTCACCTGATGGTAAGCAATCACCGCCAATCATGGACTCCCGCAACACTAGAAGAGTCACAAGAGCATTGCCGGCCTTTAAGATAGGAGTAGGCTCTTTTCTTGAAGGTCCCTTAGTCGTATCGGTCCGGAAATACCGCAGGCGATAGTTGAATCCACCAAGGTATCGTGCATGGCAGGAATATCGGCGAAATCGCACAATGGCGGCCAACCATCAAGGCGGTAACGATGGTACTTGGTGGTATGTCGCGTTCTACGGTGCACAAATTCAGCAGCAGGTATTATTCCGAACAATTCATCTGAACACTCACCGTGGTACATATAACATAAAATGCAAAGAGGTGCAACGTCTCTTCGTAGGGTCAGGGAATCAAGCCGATCAGAAATTACTGGGTCGTTGACGATTCGAGTAGCTCGACGTTGGATGCGATCAAATGGAAGAAGTTGGTAAAGGGGTGCCGCCCCAGCCCAGAGAGTTTTTTCAAATTTATTGCTAAATTTATGTAAAATATTATTTATGGTCATACCTACCTATATTTAGTGTTTCTGTATTAGCCGTGGGGTAGCTAGCATGGTTGTCGCCCCGACACAGAAAAGTTAATTTAAAGGTCGATTTATATCTACAGACAACGCGCGTGTCCGACATTTGTGACAGACAAAAAATATTCTTCTATTCTACTCCATTAACGAATTCATAAATATCGTAACACGTCCTCGAAGATGCCAACAGATATGGGCCGTAACCGGCCAGCACTTACGCAAAGAATGTGCCTTATGGCTGAAGATATAAATGAGCGATGTCTATCCGTGCGTGCCACGACACCTGTCTGATACTAGGAATGTCTGTGAAAGTTATAAAACAACCTTAACATGAGTTGTTCGTGGACCAACGGTGGGCAAGTGGTAAAATTTCGGATTTCAGTCATCACGCCGGTAATCTCAAAATTCTTTTCTCGTTCTTAAGTAATCCCCGTTAGATGTCCGTCCTCCGGTAATTACGTACTAGGTTCCCAACTTGCCATCCGAATTCCTAGATAGTATTTGTTAAGGCAATATAAAGCAAAAATAAATCTTCTTGCCTATGTTTTATATGTATATGTTGTATAATAGCAGTCGCACCGTGTAAAACAGCACTGTCTCAATCGTCTGGTTTAGGTAGCTGACTTCGACATAGGAGAAAAGACTAGAAACAATTGAAACAATAACTTTTTTACTAATTTGAATGACTTGAGTCAAGTTATAATACTGTTTTACTAATAATAATGATATATTGTTTATGGTAAAGACGTTGACATCTGTGTCATGGCAGTTAGTTGTCATAAAAATTAAACGATTAAATCAATTTATCAATATACTTTTTTAAATTATGTACAATTAAGTTGGTGGTATGATAGGCCACTGTAACGAATAAACAGTTTTTATAACTTAACTTCCTGGATAAATGATAAAAACAAATTATTGACTGACACTTTATTTTATGGTGTAACATATAAATCACTTTTTTTATTCTAGATGTAATCACTATTTATTAAATTTAACTTTTATTGAGCTCTTCCCAACGGCCTTGCCAGGAACAGGGCTCCATACAATGTCAATATTATACACGATTCGTTAAACTTAAAACTACAGTTCTATTAATTAAAATATCCACTTTTACTAAAACTTTAAAAAAAGCTCTTTCATTTAAACGAAATATTAAACGCTTAACGTATTATAATCTTTTTTAAAACACTCGACGAATACTCCTTGAACACCATCATATAACTAAGAATAACAGTAACTTCCACGGCACGTCTTTAACTATCTTCGTTCCATATACTGCCTTTTGTTAGGTTTTGACCCTGACATTCTTGAAATCTGAAATCATGCGTATAAAATTTAAATAATAAAAAACTGTTCAATTATCGACTTATTCTTATTTACAGACATATCGTTTTCATGAAAGAAGTTTAAATATATATCTGAAATTATTCTGAATGAAATGTCTATTTACCTGAGTTAAAAAGTTGAATAACCTTTATAAATAATAATGCTATAAACATAAACCAAAGTTTCAACTTTCTTGGTACGTATGTTTAACTTAAAACTAAGTTTTCATACTTTCATGATTTGTAAATAATCCTAGTAAGGCCCATGTACCCTAGCAAGGCCAAAATTAAATTGTTTATGAGCCTTATAAGGGACCACTGGCTTTCATAGGAAAATTACCGATATTTTAACTAAATTCAAACCAAATTTATTACTTTTTTCTTTAGTTCCTTAGCAAATCCCTATATGAAAATTTACATTAAAAAAATAAGACAATAATGGGTTATATACATAAAAACTTACCTTTTGTTGTGCACACGAATTACAATTTTAATATCGACGAGCAAAGTTTACGAAACGAGAAACCGTATTAAAAAAAGCGACGCGAGTGTCCGAGTCAAACAAGGTACTTAGTCAAGTCTGACTAAGTTCCTTGGTCTGAGTACTCGAGTTGGATGTAGCTCAGTGTGAGTTAAAGGAATTTGTCATCACATGTCAATATTTATGACTTTTTGTAATCGGCCTTCAAAAGAGCCTGGACTTCCATGGTCCACCCACCTTACTTCGAATCTGGTTTTCCTAATTTTAACAGCCGCAAATTCAAAAATCACAAAATAAAAATAAATTATGCCTTGAATCACCTTATTATTTTTTTCTACTTATTAATAGATAGGTCGAAAATTTGTGCAAGTAGATTATTCTTCCGTAGGATGTCACCCCCGAATAGGTGACACCCGGGGAGGACCGCCCTCGCCGCACTTAGCTGCGCCACTGGCATTAGTATTATTTTATTTAAAAATGTCAACAGAGGAAGAACTAAAGAACCAGATTAGGGACTTACAGCGACAAATCACAGCCCTATGTTAGTACGAGTACAGACTCTCAAGTTGTGGGTGCGTCAGTAAAATTATGGGAATTTTGGCGTGACAACCCAAAACCTGATTTATTCAGGCAGATACACAATAGAGATAGAGGGTATTACTCAAGATTCAACGAAATATAGTTAGTTATTTCCAAACTGGATGCTCATTTGGCGTATGACGTCATAAAGATAAATATCAACGCACCAGACAACTCGGTTAAGTGAGGAACAGCGTGGATACTGAAAGCCTACGGCATTTCTTCGGCCCTTGCCTTCGCCAAAGGGTGACGAGAGCATTATTTGAGAGCAGTGTATGCGTCGGCTACCAGCTGAATTTCAGTGAATCTGGATGGCTCGAGAAGACCTACTTTATCACATACACCTGCTCTTGATTTAAACAAATCATGCGTCGTTTGGATCAGCTTACTAGGAAGGTTGAAACTTTCAGCGGAGGCAAAGACTGAACACGCATGTGCAGGTCCGTTTTACGTTTGATATCAAGAAAATCTTCTCGCTCTCGGCCAAGCCTATTATGCTATGACGAGCAGTTTACCAACAAAGTGAGTAAGTGCAATTGCCCATGCAGCTGGACACCTATTACTGAGGGAAACGGCAAGAACAATCAGTAGAGGCGACTATTAATTGTGACAAAACCCGGAACACAGGAATTGATCTATGTCGGTTCCGACCTCTGTTGTTACCCACGAAACCTTTTAAACGGCTCTTCCGGCTATGACCTTCGGACCGCAAATGGAAGTGATTTAAAAACATAGGGCCATATTATTCTAAACCTTAATCTTGATTTACGCGTTTACCTCAGATCAAAATTTCATCATTACAGACGTCAGAAAACTTATAATTGGTTCAGATTTCTTGGCTTACTGTGATGGGGTACCGGACTGCCACAACTTGCACTTGATAGACGGCATTACGAAACTGTGTTGTTAAATATTCAATATTATCACCATAGATGAGCCTCCTGTCTCATGCCGTCCTCGTCCTCTGGAGCCTCGAAAATAATTGACGGCTAAGAAAGAGTATGAGAACATGGTTAGTAGCGGCGCTGCACGGCCGATAAGAAGTCCCTGGGCTTTACCTCTGCCCACGGCTCGAAAGGTTGAAAATGGATGGCGACCTTGCGGTGATTATCGCGCTTTAAACGCCAGAACAAATCCCGACAGCTATCCTGTCCTTCACATTTGCAGATTTCTCATACAATCTGGCCGATTGCACAATATTTAGTACAGCAGACCTAGTTAAAGTTTACCAACAAATCAGAAATGTTAGACGTACCTTTCAGTAGTTTATAGACTAGAGGTGTCTTCGAATTGTATTTTTGTTGACGACATCTTAATCTTCTTTCATTCCTCCGAGAAATACGCCGGTCATGTACACTCTTCCAGCGTTTAGCCAAATGTGGTGCAGTTTAATGACCAACCGACTCATTTAAATGCGGTTTTAAAGTTGAACAAGTTACGTTCTTGTTGCGCTATTTTTAGAACTTCCTATCTCATATAGGCCAATTATAAAAAGATTTGAGAATGTTGGCTATTTACCATCACCAAGTGAAAACACTAAGCCAAACATCAAATGAAAAGGGGAATTAATTTGCGAAGTATATTTAGTAATAATTCACATTTCATGAGGCATTAATTTTTGATTATTATAGTTTAAGTAATTACATTGAAATTCAATGTTTCTCACATATTATAACAGATCGCTAAAAATTCAAATCAGAAATCAATAAAGTATGTATACGCAGACGTTGCAGCAAGTTGGGTCACACACACACCACTCTTTGCTATACTATTATTGTTTGTATATGCGATAGACGAAAGGTGAAATAAAATTCCAATTTATAATATTATACGATGTATATCACGGCTTTTACAGTGGTATTTTCAGGTATAAACAAAATATCCAGATTTGAATTCAATAAATAATGAACATACTGACAATTCAATAAATAACAATTTTCACATTCAATTATATAAAGCGTCGGCGCCACGATAATTTTGACGTTACAATAATAAGTCGTATTCGTTCTGTATGTGGGATCAACTAAAATATTCTTCACTTACACATTTATCGATGATCACAGATTGAGGATTATAAAAAAAGAGCAGATTCAAGAACATACCGTGCTATGGAGACGATTTTTTAACAATTCGAAATTTGCAATAGTGATTATTGAGTAATTTAGATTTTTTCATTATAGCTTATTGGCTAACTTATCACTATCGGCACACCGAGCGCACGGGGCGTCTCAATCCGGTCCTAAACATTGCTTCTCGATCGATATCAATACCACGTTTTTCTTTTAAATTAACAATATAATAAAATATCAATTGTACCTAAGATCTTTTCCAATTAAATACGCACATTCGTTCTCAATTTGCATTTTCAATATACACTAACGGGCCACGGCGGCGAGCCGACGATGTTCGGCCGACCGCCCGTGCTCTGAGCATAACGTACGTACATCATAATAATTAATTAAACATACATGTTGTGATCAATAATAATAAAAATATAATGATACAAATACATTAATTGCTACATTTCCTCGATTATTGTGTGACGTAAATATTTACAAAGCGCATGAGGAGCGCACAATATTGAAATGGTTAGGCGAAGCGACTCCGACGGAGGCTAATGGCGCATCGTCCCCTGCCGAACGAAAACCAAACTCGCCACAAGTATCTTTATTAACTAAAACGCAAACATATCAACTGCCAGGAGAGCAATGGGTTTCAATAAATGCTCCGAAATTAAAAATATCCTCTCGTCAAATTGTTAAAACAAATACATAATAAGAAATCCATTAACAAATAGCTAGCCATCCTGACCGTACAGTCGCCGGATCGAGTATCGAGTTATTCAACTAACGACGCATCATGTGTGTATATGGGTTTGTGTGAGAATTAATTAAATAAAAACAAAACCATAAATATAAACAGAAATAATCCCCATCATCACGGAGTTACAATAGAATAATACAACAATACTACCAGTACATCTTACAAAGGAAAATATATTAATCTAAATATCAATGCGATTTTCGAGATTATGGTATGATTACAATTTGGGAATGCATGATACTACACGACAAATACATAATTATTAAGTACCGATGATAAAAAAAGACGCCTCTACATATACAAATAGCGTAATAACATTCCTTCGTCATCTATAATAAAGTACAAAGGTAAAATAGATGGTTATGTAACCGATTAGTGCTATAACAGCTGCATGAAAACGGCAGCGAAACTCAGCGACTCTTATTTGAGAGTGACACAAAGTTTTAGATAATAAAAATAATTGTTAGGTAGAGTGAGGTCCAAAATAAGTGCACAATTGCATGCTTCACAACTCAATGGCCAGTCTGAATAAAGAACTGAGCACTAAACTAGACGGCCATCATTATCACTTAAGGGATCCCATCCAATTTCATTTGTAAGACAACAGATCTACACAAAAACTTATATAAAACAAATATTTTTCACATACACTTATTAATTACTTTTTATATTAAAGCAAACAATACAATACTAAATTGCATATTATCTTTTCAACCTGTTGTCTTATCAATGCTCTTGGAAATTACTGTGTGAACCTGATAGTCGCAAACCACAGCATATTGTCACTTGTTCCAGTTATATAAATAGGTTAATTTCATAAGGACAATCTGCAGACTAGATATCAACTGGAAATATTCATTTCTTTTTTCGCCCATACAACTATAATTATTCCAGTACTTCTGACATAACTTCATATGGCTCACCATTTTATTAACAAATTGCTAGCATCATTCATAATTAGTCTAAATAACATGTTTAATGCCAATACTTTGTTGTATAACATTTCTATTTGCCCTCAGGTAATTAATACAACATTATTCAAATTCAATCTGTTTGTAAATCATAAAACAGGACATATTTAAACCTGATAACAATACCATTTCCATCTTCCTATGTTTGTATAATACAGAGCATATATCTATCACTTGGGTCACACAGCATGATCTATCTGCAGAGTGCCCTTCTCGGTGAGGCAAAGATTGTTTCTGATGCCTGATAGCAAACACCCTGATCGCTTGATGTCACACGAATTAAAACTCACGCGAGTTTAACGCTATTGGAGTTCAACTTGGCTGGCTGATTCTGAATAACTGCTGTACAAACTGCGGTCATACATAACAGAGTAACTGTGGCAATGCAGTTTCTTCTGGTGAGCAAGTATCCAATTCTTAGTTGGCCGCACAGAGTTACTATCGTGGGTTGATCTGTCCTGGTAAGCATGTATACAGGCCACAGTAACTCCAATGACGTAGTAATCAAAATGCAGTTTGTCCTGGTTGGCAATTATAGAAGGCTTGGTTGTGCAGTACAGAGTAGCTATAACAATAGTCTAACCGAAACACATGCAGTTGTAGTGCACAATATGGAGTAGCTACCATAGTCCAAAGTCCTGATGAGCAGTTATGCATACCTGGGTCATACAACACAGAGTAGCAATCACAATAGTCTGTCCTGGTGAGCAAGTATGCATATCTCTATAGTACAGTACAGAGTAGCTTCCATAATGCAATGTGTACTTGGTGCCGCTCTGGACTCCTCGGTGGTACGGCACAGAGTAGTTATTGCGGCGGTCTTCCCTATTGAGCATAATATTATAGTAATACAATCCTCAGTCGTATCACAGAGTAGCTAATGCGTAATGCAGTCTTTCATATGACCAGCTATGCATTTTTGGTACATCACAGAGCAACTACAGCTGCATGGTCTGTTCTAGTGAATTTACAGTCCTTAGTGTTACAGCACAGAGTTGCTACTGTAACACAATCTGTCCTGGTGAGTACAGCTATAGGTGGTACGGCACAGAGTAGCTATCACGGTTCAATCTGCGCTGGTATACAGCCCTTAATGATACGGCACAGAATAGCTAATGCAGTATAGTCTGTCTCAGTGAGTAGTCATAGGTGATTCGGCACAGAATAGCTATCACGACGCAATCTGTCCTGGTAATTATAGAACCCTCAGTGGTCCAGCACAAAGTAGCTACAACAGCGTGGTCTGTTCTGGTAAGCAAGTCCTCAGGAGCAAGGCACAGAGTAGCTACCGCGGCACAGAGTGGTGAGAATAAATTCCTCGGTGGTAGTTCAGAGTAGCTACAGCTACCGGGCGCAGAGCGCGCGTGGCTCAGCGGGGCGAGCGCTTGGCGCGGCGGGGGACGCGCGGGGCGCGGAGGGCCGGCGTTCAGTTGACCATAAGCGTGTGCGACTCCATGGGTGCCGCAGAGTCGTACAGCGTGTCTGTGTCCTGCGTCGGCTCGCCCTGCAACTGGCACTGGTTCGACAGAGTGCCCGCGCCGCAGTCGCAGAAGAATCTGAAAACCAATTTGACATTGTGTTATAGTACACATAGTAGTTTACAGGTGGTACTGCAAAGAGTGCATTCGGAAATATACTGTCTGCAACTGTAGCAATACAGAGTAAGCACACAAGCAGCAAAGCTATCCTGCGTTTTCACAAAGCTTCACTTCAACTCATCGTAGATTTGTTGCTATTTGACGCCCATTTACATTTTACGTACAGCTCTTGCTGCAAACACTTGGCAGCACTGAAGAGTGAATAAGCACTTATGCTAAAACATTTCGTCATGTCGGTGAAACAATCAAGACTTCTGAAAACTTTCAGATATTTTGGATTTACATGGGCGGCGATTACAAAGTATCGTTAGATGAACCGTCTTGTGTTAAAATAACAAATAGCCACAATGTTTGACTTGTTCAAAAAAAACCCTCACCTGTCGTGGCGGATAAATTCCACGTCATGACCCGAATGGCACGTTTTGATGCAATTCACACAAATTGCGTTCCGATCTGTCGTGTTGCATGTCTGGCACCTGGAATCATTTGACACGGGATTGATGTCTTGCCCATTTCTTATTCATTTAAAAGTTAAATGTAATCAAAAAATATTACCTGTAGAAATCATGCATTGGAAATGAGGTGTACGATGATATCTTGTAGAGGCATTGGCCGCCGCCAACAGCTTTCTCGACAGCATCCTGATTACTGAAGATTTTGTTGCCCCGGACCAGCGGTGACACTCCAGAAGCCAAACAGAGTCCTAAGCAAAAAAGCCAATGTCAAACATAATTTATAGTTTTTTTTGTTTTAATTTTAAGATTAACATTTCATAGTCAGTCCAGATTTTAATGTTTGACTAACTGTTTACTCAACTTTGTAGTCTACTGATCGCAGATTTTTTAATATGGTTTCATTAACTAATTGTACAAATAACCTGTATCATTTATATCTACGAATTAACAACTTTGTTAAAGCAACTTTGTTAGAGTTCTGTGCATTTTTAATCACAATGTATGGGGGTGTGGGGCATGTGCTTTAAGTTATTTGTACCTCCAAATCTATTATTAAATATCTGGTTGTGCTCGAGGGTAGCCGTCGCATTATTAGTGATCTCGACGCCGGCCGCTAGCCCGTCGAATATGCGATTCCGACGTAATACTGGATGGCTTTGGGTGGATATTAGGACGCCCGCTTGCGCGTTGCGGAATATATCGTTCTCCTCCAACACGCCCTGAAAAACAAACAAAGAACAATGTTATTAAATATCTTGCTATACATTGTTCTCTTGATTCCAACAGTGATCAAACTAGAAATAGACCTACAAAAGTAGTTATATTTTTTGTGAATTGAAAATTGTCAGTAAATTGTATTAAAGATGGCGACAAGTGAGTGCATCTGTGTCAGTGCGAATTACTTTGGCACTATGGATACATTCCGCGGTGGTAGTCCAGTTCTTGTAAAAATTCAAAGATGTTGCCATGGTCAATATCGGTTAGATCAATCAACGTCTTTTTCCAACTTTTAGGCTACATTTATCGCATTTAAATTGTTTTTAAAACAGGCTAAGTATTTATGAAGACTGAAGGGATCAGTATGGGCGATGTTCCATAAAAGCGACAGTTCCAGTCAATCGGTGAATGATCTCACCTTTCCTCCGTTAAAAATGCAAATGCCGCCGTCGCGGCCGTCGAAGATCTTGTTGCGCTTGAGCGTGGGGTTGGAGTCGGTCTTGATCCATACGCCGGCCATGGCGTTGTCGAATATCTCGTTCTGCTCGAGCAGGCCCAATCCGCCGTTGTACACCAGCACGCCGCCGTTCTGCCCGCCCCAGATCTTGTTGCCCCGAATCACAGGGTTGCTGCCCGTGCGGATTTGCACACCCGAATACAGGTGGTTGAAAATGTCGTTGTCCTCCAGTTTGCCATGGCCATTGTCGTAGAAATACACGCCCACCTGTGGACAATTTCATTCGTTCCGTCAAATGTTTAGTGTAATACGCCCCTCTTGGCGATCGCCGGGCAAATTCAATTCTTCAAATGCAGTGCCGTGAAAATCGTTCGCGCGGCCTCACATGATAGCATCTGCACACGCTTCCTTGCATTCGCGTCTCCGCTGCAACGGTAAAACGAGGTATCGGGTATGGGCTCGAAAACCGGAAAAGATAACACATCCAAACTATTCGTAAATTACATTAAAATTGCCGAGGAAAGAGCAGCCATGTGAAACTATTATGATAATTAAATAAGAACCCAAAATCTCTTAAAACTTTATCAAATGCTATAAACTAACTTTTGAGTAATAGTTACAAATGATACCCTGCCTCTGTTTTACCTGGTCTCTATATTTTAATTACATTAGCCTTACCCCCAACTTCGTTTCTTATAAATGTCAATTGATGTTATTTGGCATTAAGCTTGACTGTAATTAGGAAAGTATAGTAATGTTAGTGGTCTAAAAAAGTTATTCAACGAAGTCGTGGGCTAAAAGCTTTTGAAGAAAAATTACATTTTTCCACACAGAATATTAACATTCATTTATTACAATTATTTATAATAAAATTAAAACATTTTATTTATAATTATTTACAGTTCCACCTTAAAAGCTATCCCAACACTCGTTTTCATATACAACATTACAAAATAAAACGTAAATACAGATAAGAGAGACTGGATTAAAATAGATATAAAATAAAAATGTAAATATTTGTGATAATAGTTTAAGATAAAATGTAATAGTATCAATGATATCACAAAAATAACATATTCCACAAAAATTAAATAAGTATTGCCTTGGCTATTTATTTAATAAATTTCCTAACTAAATTGCTACCCTTACTCATGATGATTATTACCTAAGCGATTTCGACCATGGTTTCCCGACATCCGAGATAAACATTCTAAATATACAAAATTAGTGCACAGACACACTAACACTCACTCGTCTAATTCTTAAGTGGCAAAGTAATGTCTGAAGCGGAATCTATAGTAGCAATGCGAGACAGTTCATTAGCAAAGATCCGCCATTATCATAGAAAGGTTTCGCAATTGTTATGGAAAAACTTAACAAGGATTTTGTTGGCCAAAGCTTATTTTTACATATAGGTATTCAATACTCGAGATTGTTATAAATGGGGATCATAAAATTAAAAGTTTTAGCACTGTGTAAACACAATCTAAACAAATAAATTATTGTGCAATTTATGTTCGTTCAAGCGGATACGCCGAGGCCGGAGTAGGCGGAAGACAGTGGTTGGCAAACGTACGTGACTAGCAGGCCGCGTCTTGCCACCATACTGCATTGAATTATTCGAAGGCTTGGTCGAAATTTATGCCTCTAATTCTGTAATATAAATGTGATGATATCGAGTACCAAGTGCTTTCCTTTAATATCGTTAGTCACCCTGTATATATTTAAATAATTCTTCTGTATTGGGGTAGTCCACTAAATTCTGCCTAAATCGCTGGGCTGATTTGAATAATTTTGAGTGTTTGGATAGGCTTCAGGATGGTTTAGATTCACAGTTAAACAAAATAGGTGATGTTATTATTGTTTGCCAAAGTTAGAACACGATAGATAACATCTGCCTGGTTCACTAATAGTATATACATACTAAAACGTTATAGTGCATATAATCTCTTCATTCTCAATTGAGACATGAATTATCTTACTCTTAGGACGATAAGATTGTGTTAATCAAGGCAAATAAAAAAAACAAAGTCTTGTCAATTTTACTCTACATACCGTAGGCGGATCTTCACGAATGGACTGGCCACAAGTAAATTCATACCTGTTTGCCCGAGTGGATCCTGTTGCGTCGCAGCACGGGAGTCGAACCGGTGGTGATCCATACACCGGCGAGCGTGTTCGCATATACTTCGTTCTCCTCAATGAGCCCTTGGCCCTTCTCGTGCACGTATATGCCGCCATGCTGACCATGATGGATTTTGTTGTGCCTAACTATGGGGTCGCTGTTTGTGCGGATCTGTAAACATATTTTCTAAAATTATGATATATTCCATACAGATTTTGTTGTAATTATAGGATTTAATAGAAGGTACCTTCACTAGCTGATATAGATAGAACTTCCATAAAGGAAAATGCTAATTATACGATAATTAATATTTTGTTTATAGTAAGCATATGGGCCTATACTGTTTGTCTTGGCACTTTCCTTCCTAGTTTTAGTTGCATGTTCTAATCCATACACTATTTTCATTTTAACTTTTCTTTCCTATATTATAAAATGGGCATCTGGAGGTATCTGTTATCACAAAACTCTTTTGACCTTCACAACACATTTTTCAATTTGAATTTTGTTTATATTTATGCATTTAACAATATCTCTAAGATAAATAGTTTATCAAATCATTTACATACCTGAATACCAGCCAATGCATTGCCATATATATTATTGTGTTCAATGAGACCTCGGCCCTCGCCGAATATATATACACCGCCTTGGTGACCATTATAGATCTCATTGCGCCGAATGGTCGGATTGCTGTTCGACGTGATCCACACACCAGCAAAGTTGTTTGAATGTATTTTGTTATCTATGAACTGGCCGAGGCCGGATTCGTGCACGTAGATGCCACCGGTTTGCCCGTGGTGAATCTCGCAGTGCACGACGGTGGGGTTGGCGCCGGCTTTCACTTCGAATCCGGCTATTCGGTTGTTGTGAATGTCGTTCGCCTCGAAGTAGCCCTGTGAGTGAAAAGCATTGTATAATAGTAGTATGTAACTTGTAATAGTCCAGATATATTTAATACTTTATTTTATTATAGGACTATACAATCAATACTTAACTTATTTTTTTTCGGACTGAAAAACTAAAGTGGAAAAAAAAAGTTGTTGAATAAAAGCTTTCTTTGTGAGACGATACCGACTGATTTTCTCTTATAGCATATATGATGTTTGTCTCATCTATGGTTTTTGTTCATTAACTTGGAAAGTAAGTTGATCTTCTCATCCAACTTAGGAAGGCGAGGAGGTTTTCAATTCGACTATATTTTTTGTAAAGAGAAATTTGCTAATACAATGTGTGTATACACATTGTATTAGCAAATTTCTCTGTAACTGAGAAACCAATTTTCAAAATTGTTTTTTTATTTGAAAAGTGGTACAAGGTGCTCCAATATAATTTTCATAAAATCGGCCCAATTTCTTTTTAAATAAATAACACTGAAAACTTCTTTCATGAATGTTCGCTTCTAAGGCGTTTGAAATTGGTGTTTTCTTTACAAAATAATTATGTAGCAAACAAAAAAGAGCACTGACCAGTCCGTTCTCAAACGTAAATATGCCGACGTCGCGTCCGTGATGTATGTGGTTACGGCGCATTATCGGATTGGCGAAGTTCTTCACCCAAATGCCGGCCAGGGCGTTGCGCGAGATCTCGTTGTCCTGGTACGCGCCCTGCGCGTAGTCGGTCACGTAGAGGCCCACGTTCTCGCAGTCGCTGATGTCGCAGTGCTTTATGACCGGGTTGGCGCCCGCGCCGCTCACGCACACGGCCGCGCCAACTGTATTGTGAAGGTTGGTTGAATTTTTATCAAGAATTGACAACATTCTCACATGTTATTGATACATATTGTAAATAAATATGCGTCTTTTATCACTCTCAAAATGTCTTGATTAGAGATACATCCAATAACTAGAATGGTCTAATAAAACTTTCCCTTGGTCTATTGAAAATTATGCAAGATATTGCAAACAATTTACATTTAGGACTAATGGAACAATTTTTTTCTAGATAAGTCTTAGTACAAGTCATCGTAAACAACAGCATTGTGGGTTTAAGACCAACATTCAGAAGTGTAAACTACTAGGGACCTGTCTTAATTAGTTAACATAAAAATATTTTTGTAGTATTCAAATGGTGAAGCCTGTCTATTCACTGTGCATACATCTACAATTTTAGAACTTAGAAAAACAGATATTATTGGTTACAAAATTTATGCTGACCAACGCTAGCACTCCTGATGATACAATGATCCACGGTAGGGGAGCAATTGTCCGACACTTCTAAACAATAATGTTTGTGGTGTTGCATGGTGCTGGTAGCATCCGGCGAGAACTTGAGCGTCATGTGGCCGGCGTACGCCCGGTTCGCTCCTTCGGCAAAAGTTAGTGTTGATTCCGCCTCACGTTCTAGGACAACTGACTCCGCCACATTACCGGGGGCACAACCTGCGAATTGGTAAATGAAAAAGCTTAAACTCTGGACACACTTAGTTCATCTACAAGGTTATTTTCACATAAAAAAACAAAAACCGACTTTAAACATCTTAAAAGTGTACGTTCGAGAGCATGTTTTTGATTTTAAAAACAAAACACTGAACCAATTTTTCTGAGAATTTTATGAGATCATTTCGGAGATTAAAATAAAAAAATAATTTTTAAAATCAGTTCATAAACGGCGGAGATACACGCGAACATACATAAAAAATAGAAACATAGAAATTGAAAACCTCCTTTTTTATTGAAGTTGTTCAAAAACTAGAACTCTCACAGTATGTAACATAGGAAAGTTGTATATTTATACATTTTCAATTTCACTTTAGTTTCGTATTAAACTGATATTACAATGACTTTGAACTGTTTGGTTAATAGGTTGATCGCTACGTAGACCTACTGGCATGACCGAAAGTGAATAAGAGGCAAAAACATCAAATAGAGAGAAAAGACTACACTATGAAAATGTGCGTAGTTTTCATGATTGACGCACGTTGCATGCTATGTCAAAGTGCCAATATCCTGGGCAAGTTAACTTACATTTTTAAGATCAATAGTATTACTACTGGTGGTCTTAGTAAATGGATCACATTTTTTTTTGCATTGCAATGTCCATGTCATTCATATGCGCAAATTTGCTAATGTTCGAGTTCACTCACCAATGAGCTGGACGTCCGTGTCGATAGCGAGGCACTCCTCCTGATACAGGCCCTGGTGCACGAAGAGCAACGCCGGGGCCGGGCGGGGCGCAGGCCGGTGGCAGCTGCACATGCCGGCGCCGCACACGCAGCCGGAACCGCTGCCGCCCATGGCCGCCCCACCCCCTCCCCGCTCCTCGACGTACTCTAACGCCGCCCGTATGGTGTTGAAATGCTTTATCCGTGAGTCCTTCTTGGGCCGGTGGGCGGGACGCACGTGTATGCCGTAGTACAGCTGCCGGAAGCTCTCCTTCCAGGGGTTGTCGGCCTCGCACTCGTCCGCGGCGACGAACTCGAACTGGCACGGCGCCGGGTGCATCAGCGGCGTGTCGTACTCGAACACCGACTGGTACAGGCTTTTCCTGTACACACATTCTTTTATTAGCGGCCATTCATTAGCAACATGCTAGATGTTTGAAGCTGGCAAGAAGAAGGAACATTAATGATTCCGGAATAAATTGTTTTTTTTTTTAATTTGAAGGAACATTAATATAAAAAGTATATCAAAACATATATAGAAAATTTCAAATAACCATTGGGTTCATTTCGAAAATTTCCGATTAAGTAAAAGCAAACAAATCTATATATAATAATTCTCACTTTTATGCAGTGAAATAAAAAAAAATCAAAATGCGCTGTAAGGTATGCTGCGAAATCTACCAACAGGCATAGCGGCTAGCGAAACATTTTACAAACGCAAAGCCACGGTGCACTGTATTGCTACTGTGAAATAAGCGCATATTTCAACGTACCCATGTTTGTGCGTACGATTTCAAGCTTTTATGAGAATAATGAAAAAACTACTTACCATAGCTCCGTGTCATTGGCTATGGTGTTGAATCTCTTGCAGACTTGCGCGACGCGGCACAGGTCACGCTCGGTTAGGTGGGATAGGATGCAGAGTAGCACCTCGTCGGGCAACTCATACTGCAGGTACTGCGACACGTTGCAAACGTCCACGCCTTGGGACAGCGAACTGGTAACAGGATTTTTTATACTAATGAATTTCTGATAAACGGCAGCATTTATTAAAAAAATATAGGAATAATATTCATACAAATTTCATGGTTCTAGGTCAACGGAAAGTACGTTGTAGGTTTTTTTTATCATGGAAAAGAAGACAAACAAGCAGACGGTTCACCTGATGGTAAGCGATCCCGTCGCCCATAGACACTCGCAGCATTCGGAGAGTTGCGAGTGCGTTGTCAACCTG
>JAOCPS010000009.1:1272864-1283867 GCA_025505425.1 Graphium colonna
GTATGCAGGATTGACAAGTGACACCAGGACATCAAACATCTCAGTCCTACCCGTGACCATGAACGCTGTAAAGGGTTGAATCGTCAGGTGATACAATTTAAAAATAAACCGCGATAAAATCCGTAAAGATGTTTAATTTAGCAGATGCCAATGCCGATTTTTTTTATAATTATCAAAGGATGCTGACATTGAGAATACTTATTTAACACAAATATTACTATAAAATTAAAAAGCAAATAAGCGATATTAATCTGAATAAAAGACAAGTTATGACCGAGCGGCACAGTTGTTTGTGTGAAAATTTTTAAGAGGATTAAATAAGAAAATTTCGCAAGCAACTAGTCATAATCAAGATAATAATCAACAAGTTTTATATTTCTATTAAAAACTATCATATATTAGCTACTTAAGCTAGACATATGATTTTATTGTTTTCAGAAATCAATTGTATATCACGTAAAATATTATCATATTGCTGTTTTCAATGGAGGAGGCATTATCAATCTGAACACATAACAATAATTCTAATGACCAATCATTTTATGTTGACAAAACAATGTGGGAACAAAAACTTGTTTTTTGTATAACTTTCTGAATGGCTAAGACTCCAACGGGACTTACGCTAAAACCAGCATTTAGCGAAAATATTATGACTTCAATATCAGCATCGATTGTTGCTGATGCTGATCATGATGCTGATATTAAAAACAATGCTGACTATCCATGGATGATTATGCTGTTGCTAACATTTGCGCAACCCTGGAAGATGCAGATATGTAACGCCTCTCCTCAGGGCAAAAAAGCTACCATCAAATTTTAAAGAAAATAGTAAAAACATTTTGGAAAACACCTACTTATTTGTACTTTAATGTAACTTTGAAAAATGAATAACTTTTATGTAACTGATTACTCATTGTTTAACCTTTTTATTGGTGTTATTTAAAAACAAATCGCTTAGTAATTGCCAACAACCTGTAACAACATGTAAGGCAACAAAATTCAAAATTTTTTTCAAGAATGCTAAAAAAAGTTTTTGGCGTCTATTTTTGTTATAAACACGGCTTACACATTATAATTTTTTAAAATTTTCAATGTACAGACATCAGGAAGGCACAATTTTATTATATGTATAATACATAGATTCTTTATAATTAGGCATTCAAAGTCCTCCTGACCGAAATACGGCCACTGAGGCCAATCCACTCCAAGATCATCCAACGATGCAGGAGATATTGTAGTGCACAAGTGTACACACAAACATAGGTGTACTCTATGTTCCTTTACTCTCATAGCCCAATGGGACGCATCCAACATGATCGGAGAGAGATTAGGCGCAGGACCGATTTTTTACAAGCCCATCCGACGCATGGATCATCTTTCTTTTCAGGCAATTAGGTGATCAGTCTGCATTGCCCTAATCTGACCAAGAAACAACAACACTTGGAATTCCACCCACGACCCCCGGTTTACAAAAGGAGTACCGATACCACTAGGCTACAGAGGCGGTTTTTAATTACATAGAAAACAAAAGCTTTATGTACCTTAAAACATCTTACAATCAATAATACATTCTTTACATCTAAAATTAAAGTTAAGTTGAACTGTTCTTCTGAGACCACATTTGGGAATTGTTCTTTACTAACTCCACAATTGACATTAATATTTTAGTTATAAGGATTAAATAAGAAAATTTCTACGCTGATAATACCTCAAGCAACTAGTCATTGATAATAAACAAATAGTTTTATTTATATAGACACATGCATATCCTTATAAATATCAAATATTTGATAAAGATTCAATTTCGTGTTGTAACTACCACCAGCTTGGAAAGGTAGATTCTATTAAGCTCTTTTAAAATGATATTTTTTTTACCATTTTTTGCTTTTATATTAATATAATATATTTCAAATTAAATTCTTCACAATAATTTAATTGTTTATGTGACAAAGTGTATGCTATATGTACACATTTTGCCCCATAAACAATTTATTAATATTTCATAAGCAAAAGCTTAACACAATCAGTTTGTCATTATCTGTAATATTTTTAGAATCATGCTCATCCCACTAGCTCAGTTTCAGCTTACTACTGATCTCATCTGCCAGAGGTAATAAATGTTCTATTAGGTTATGAAATTACATTAATGAATGAAAATGAAAGTTATGCAAAAATCTGAGTTTAGACTCATTGTTTTTTTTTATGGAAAGAAAGATAAATGAGCAGACGGTTCTCCTTATCCTGATTGGTTAGTGATCCTATTGCCCATGGACACATGCAACATCCGGAGAGCTGCAAGTGCATTGTCATCCTGGGAAATTGGATACAATACATTTAGTGGATAGGTTATATTTACAAAGTGAATGGAGTCACTGGACCTTGAATACTCAAGTAAATTAATCAAAAGAATGAGCAAAATTCGTGAAGAAGTAATTAAGAATAAGGTTGGCCATTATGGTGAGATCAAAATTTAATAAGATATATAATCTTTTTGTACTACATAATTTTCACTAAAATTTTATTAACATTTAAGTGTAATAAATCTTGACTTAAATATTTTATTGTTGTTTCTATTCAAATTACTATAGTGTTTCCAAACTTTTGAATGATAGTGATGATACATATGAATATCGCTACTTTTGTTAGTTTATCTCTTGTAGACTGTCTGCTATAATTAAACTTTGAACAAGAGAATATTATAATAAAAAAACTTATTACCTGTATCCTGTTACAAAATGTGAATATGCTACTGCAATCCAATTATGATGAGCTTTGATAATTTGAACTTTCATGCTGTCAGCCCAAGTATTCACTTAAACAAGAAGACAACATAAAAATAAAATTTTACATATATTATACATAGAATGTTAATTAATTAAATTGAAATCTTACTTTCAGGAGGTCGGAGCCCCTTGTGACTTTCTGTATTGCCCAATGAAGCTGCTCTTGAATGCCCTCTCCCACAACGGCTATCAAAATTCAATATAATTATAATTGACTATATAATAAGAAAATACTTAACAAAAGTAAAATAGTATCAAATCAATAAGATTTAACAAACTTTAAATAATCACAATAGGAATCCTGTATTCCTGATAGTTATTCAATTTAAATGATGGACACTAAAGATGTAAGTTAATAACCTTAACTGATCTTGTGAAGGTATTCTCCCAACAGTGCGAAGATCAAGAGAAGAGTTTCTAGAATGTGTTCTGTTTGTGGCAACTTCTGTGTTGGATGCTGTAGAATTTTTTCTAGAACAGTTGTTACCATTCCTTCCATTTCCATTGGCAGTTATAGGAGGATTCACTAAAAACAGATAGATATTATGATAAGAATTCCTCTTCATTTCCAAAAAGCCATACATAAACATTCGTTATAACATTGTACTCACATGGCGGTGGAAGATATCCATAAAACAATACATCACCACATGATGAGTGGTTCATTTCATCACAAAGTGCCAACCTCCTGCTGAGAGGCGTTATACCAAAATAATCACACTCATGTCTAAGTGCCCTGATATTTACATTTGTGAGATCTATATCTCTGGTTCTGAGAAAGTTCAAAATAAGGCCAAATAAATTAGGATCTCTGTCAATAAAAATAGCTCCAGTCTCATCTCTTACAGTCGGTATTCGGCCACTAAGTAATGCTGTAAAGAATGTGTCGGGGACCCACGTCAAAGTATGCCAAGATGTTGCAAATCTGAAAGAAAATATAGGTCTATTACTTAAAGGATTTTCAAAATATTGGTTCCTAAAAGATAACCTAATAAATATATGTGTATAGTATATCGCTATATTTAAATCCAAGGCATAAAATATAATTTGTTAAGAAGACCACTGTAGTCTATTTTAAATTACCTTGTGCCTCCCACGTTCAAATGTACAATTTCTTGATAGTTGGCCATTTCTTTAATGCTTTATTATTTGTCTTACTTCGTAAATAATTTTAATAAGCGACGGCCTTTAGAAAAAAAAATAATTATTTACTGTTTTGAGTAAATAACACCATATTCTTGAAGTAGCTACGCTTCGTAATCAAATACATGTCAATGTCAAGTAAAATGCAGCTAATGCAGCTGTCAGCTGCAACTCGAACAGCTGTGTGTAGGTATGTAAATTTAGGATAATTTACTATAAAAAAACGAAATTATATTAATTGAACAAATCTGATTATAATTTATGTAATTATAATACATATATTCTCATTTTCATTAATATTTAAATATTACTGAAAAACATACGCCCATTCAAATTTTTAAGAAATTTGTCAAGGAATATTCTAAAATGCGAGCGATTGTCGTAACCAAAAATATAAATTGTGTGCAGCTTCACCAAATAAGTAAATAATTGGTAAAGAGAGACAATTCTTTACTTTAACAACGTGCAAAATTTTTACATGGTAGGTTTGTCACAAAATGTTAAGCCAAATTAAACAATACATCTGTTAAATAGTTTTATGATTCCGTACGACAGAATACCTTATATATTTCTTACACTAATAATTTTCTTTTTATAAGTTTTGTTTTTTAATAATTTATTGTTTTCTTTAATAGTGTGGTAAATTCTGAATCTAACATATATTTTTTCAATTAATCTATCGGGAAACACTCGTATCGTATATCAAATTTGCAATCTTATACATTTAATTATTTTGTTGTTGACATTGGCAATATTTGTTTCAAGATCGAAATAATCCCGAAACTTTTGCTCGAACATCAAATGGGGAAAAAATTATCGGGAGCTATAAATAAAAAACCCTACTACCATCATTAATATCTTTGTAATAGCTGAATAGAGAATCTTTGCCCATATTTATAGGTTGTACAGATTTCTAAAAATTATAATACTAGTTCTATTCAGTAAAACGATGTATTTACAAAAAAATATATATTAATTAATTAACACATTAACTGCATACCTGTCGGACCAAATAGTGTATATCTTACAGATCTGAACCATCCACCCCGACCGAAGACTTTTGTTTTGAGCTCCTGCATGGTTTCACCCCTCTTTATACGTGGTCACTGACGGATGACTGCTTCCTCGAGAGATATTGCAGCTGTCTGTCTAGTCAGAACCGGGGAGGAGATGAGGAGGGACAGTAGGACCGATGTCCAATATTCCCCTTTCGTAACTTAGGTCTATGAGTAAATGCCATTTTGCAACTACTTGTAGGCCTTCAAATGCTTGAAGTATGCCGTTGCAGCGTTATGTCGCTAGATGCATACAATACAATTCCAAACTCTGTGTGACAATATTGCAGTGTGACATTGCATATGCCGCAGTGGTCTTCTACTATGCGGCGAAACGTCTCAGTGCACCCTCGGTCTTACTTCGAAAGTGCTTGCTTGATTTCAATAAAAAATAGGCAAACAGGGTATTTTTAAGCAAGTCAAATACACGATTATAAAGTTTTAATTTATTGAACGTAATCAGTGACAATATCCATTGCAATTGGCCTTTTACTGTTTCATGGATGAAACATTTTGTTGAACTTTTGCTACAGTAATAAAGAAGCAGTGTAACGTTTTATTTTATTTATCAGTATATTCAGGGATTAAGAGGTACAACAGCCTCTTTGAAATGACGGTTTTTGACGGTTTATGTAGTCACTTTTTATATACAGTATCTATTAGGCTTATTCACTTATACGAGTGATGACATTAAGGCGGTAATCTACGAGATCTCCATAATTAGTAGCGGTCTGTTCGTGGCACTACTTCATTCTAGCGTAAATTCCACTGCCAGTGAGCCACAAATCACAATTTGTAAATGTTGATAGCACAATCTTTATTAAGTTTCGCTATGAGATGACAAACTGGCGCTCAGTGTCCTCACTCAATAAATTTAGTACCTATATCCGCAGATACAGACACCATTTAGTTGTTTTCGGTGTTTTTTTATTGAACACAGAATAATTCTGTTTAAAAAAATACTATTTGATAAAACATAGCAAAAGGCCTTTATTTTTTTGCACGTCTATATTATCTATACTACAATTGTACCTTGACTGCCAAACTGGCAACACAGTCTAAAGAGAGACGTGTCCGTCACTGAAAAGTCAATCAATTTCAATATAATCGTATTGTTGAAACTGATGTATGAAAAAGTTATTATTGTGTATAATTAAAATAAACAGAAGACGTGTCGTTATATAAAATGCCGGCGTCTTCTGTGACAAAGCCGGCTAATAGCCGTAATAAAGGTATATTCAATAATACGGCCGGCTTCAGCACACTGATCACGGTCACAGTTCTGTCACTAGCTTGGTTGGCCGGTTTTGCATCCCGGTTATTCGCTGTTATACGTTTTGAAAGTATAATTCACGAATTTGATCCATGGTAAGTTAATATGGGCTTTAAATTAAAAAAAATGTTTGGTCTATGTTTTTGACTGACGTGGGCATTACGTGTTTCAGGTTCAATTACAGATCTACAGCTTATATGGTACAGCATGGTTTTTATAACTTTCTAAATTGGTTTGATGAACGCGCCTGGTATCCACTTGGACGTATTGTTGGAGGTACTGTGTACCCTGGACTGATGATAACATCGGGTACTATACATTGGATACTCCACACCCTTAATATTCCAATTCATATACGAGATATTTGTGTATTCCTGGCTCCAGTATTTAGGTAAAACATTTATCTCAAAAAGATATTCAAGAGAAATCTGTTCAAACTTTAATACATTTTATAATGGAAATGATTTGTGTTTTCTACTACATATTATATGAGTTTTCTTTAACTTTAAATGCTAAATTGCAATTATCTAAAACATATTGAACAAAAATTGGTTATAAATTATCTATACTATTAACATATTTTTAGTGGTTTAACGGCAATAGCAACATATCTCTTAACATCAGAGTTATGGTCAAGGGGTGCTGGCTTATTTGCTGCATGTTTCATAGCCATAGTCCCAGGTTACAGTAGTAGATCAGTAGCGGGAAGCTATGACAATGAGGGTATTGCTATCTTCGCTCTACAGTTTACATATTACCTGTGGTTGAAGAGTGTAAAAAGTGGTTCAGTGTTCTGGTCAGTTTGCACTGCCATCTCCTATTTTTACATGGTATGTAGTCATCTTTGTATTCATTCTTTACTTTGTCAAAATATAAAAAATACATATTATTATTAATTTTTTTTAATGAAATGGAAATTGTTTAAGATCCAAAATTTTGGATTCTAAAGATTATCATTTTTTAACTATCTTAACACTGCTATGAAAAGTGGTTCAAGGATTTTATTTTTATCATATTTAAAATGATAAATTACAAATACTTATACTACCAATCTTTAATATGTTTTACTCAATTTTTTTAGGTATCAGCATGGGGAGGATATGTGTTCATTATAAATTTGATACCATTGCATGTATTTGTACTTCTCATAATGGGACGATTTTCACAGAGACTGTTTGTCAGTTATACTGTTTTTTATATCTTGGGATTACTTCTGTCTATGCAAATACCCTTTGTAGGATTCCAACCTATCCGCACAAGTGAACATATGGCAGCCTCAGGTAAATATATTAGAAAACCATAATTAGTTTTCAATTTTTAAGTTATAAAGATTTTAATAACCCATAGGTGTGTGCTATATGGACATTAAGAATATATGTGTTGATTTGCATATATATATAATTGTTGTATTCATGAACTAACTGTATGTGGTGGTAATGAAGGTTTCATCATTGTGTATACAATTTGAATAGATGTCCTAATTAGCAGATAAAGCTATGAGTACACAACTGTGTAATGTCATTAAAATTTTAACTTTATGTACTTCACGTTAGAGTATTTCTTCCTTTGAATATTTGATAACAACTTTGTCTTGTTAGGAAGAATTATGTTTCATAACTTGATCAATTTAATCTGCATTCATCTGCAGTTATATTTCTAAATGTTTAAAAGTATCTAAGAATATAGCAACTAAGTAAATATAACTCTTATAAAAAAATTATATTATGCATGAAAAAAAAATATCTTAAAACTTTTCTTAAAGTACCTTGTTTTGTTTTTTTACACAAATTATGTTTAAAATTTGGTTGTAGTATAAGTTTTCATTGAAATAAACCAAAAAAGCATTTTTTTTAAGAATAATATGGCAATAACAAATAATGGTTTTTGGTTTTAGGTGTTTTTGCATTGTTAATGGCAATTGGTGCCCTAAAGTACTTACACAGTCTAAATCCCAAAGGGCAATGGAAGCAGTTGTTAATTTTAGGAGGTTTACTAGCAGCCGGCGCTGTCTTCGTTGTTGTTGTTTTGTTGACATACATGGGTGTCATTGCACCATGGAGTGGTCGGTAAGTAATATAAATTAAATATAACATTTTAATCTCATTTATGACTGAAATAAACAAGTTATATTCTAGTTTTGACTTCATAATTGAAACTTTTCCTCCATTTTATTAAATAGTAAATAGTACATAAATATTCATATGTCTTATATATTAACATAACAATTTAATTAAATGAATGTCTGTCAAATACATCACTATCTTTATTTGTATTAGTATAAAATATTGATAATGTTTTACCAAGATTGGCTAAATTGTCCCATTTTTTTTAATTAGCACTATTTACTGTTTCAATTTTTTAATAATATGTGAATGAAGAAAAACTTGTGAAAATTCTGTTCCACTTAATAAAAGACTATCTAGAGTTAATGTAAATAAATATTTTTACAGTTTCTACTCATTATGGGACACTGGCTATGCTAAGATCCATATTCCAATCATTGCCTCTGTATCTGAACATCAGCCAACAACTTGGTCATCCTTCTTCTTTGACTTGCATGTACTTGTATGCACATTCCCGGTGGGTTTGTGGTACTGTATTAAGAATGTTAATGATGAGAGAGTTTTTGGTATGTACTATAAATCTTTTAAATTTTATCTTCTAGATGTAATCATGATTTAACTTAGATTTTTCTTCTAATTTATTTACAAATCAGTAGATTGTTGATTGATTTGAATATAGCAATATTTGAAATTTTATGCACTGAAGTAGAATGAAGCAAATTGAATGAAGTAAAGGATTTCACAGCATTTTGATTTTATGTCCCGATGTGACAAATTCTTTATGAGATATACAAAGTCTAGGTATAAGAGTTCTTTCATTCTTTGTTTTAATTATGTTTTTATAAATCATAAGCCATGTCTTTAAAAAATGACAATTTATTTTTATGACAACTCATAAGGGTTTTAAAATAGAAAACATTATCTACTACTGAGGTTGTATTATTAATACACATAATTTTTGAAAAAGACTATTTAGAAGTGCCAAACAGTGATTAAATGGTCCACTGAATATTAACTAATAAACAGTTATTGCTTTGATAAATAACATTAAAACTGAATGTCCTTAGGTACAATAGTACCTAAGGATTTACTTCGTAGATTAAAACAAATATAAAAGTTCTCATTTACTTCAATATAATATGTTTACATATCAATTTGTGCAGTGATTATGTACTCTGAAAAGGGTTTGAAATATCTGTATTTAGAATGCAACTTAGATACAGTATAATTTATTAAATTTCTTTCATTGAATAAATATAATATCCATATAAATTAAAGAAACCTTATAAAACAAAATAACTAATGTCTTTGGAATATTTCCAGTTGCCCTATATGCCTTAAGTGCGGTATATTTCGCTGGGGTGATGGTCAGATTGATGCTTACTTTGACACCGGTGGTGTGTATGCTAGCTGGCATTTCCTTCTCGATACTCCTTGATTTGGTCCTGAAGGAAGATGATGTACCACAACCGCCTGCTGAAGTGGATGAATCCAAAAATCTCTATGATAAGGTAATATTTGAAGAAAATTCAACATTTAACAATTATAAATTATTGTATATAAGCCGGATTTCGTCCATGGCAGCGTTACTAATGGTTTAACTGACCGAAAATGCCTTCTTTGACTTAATACTGCTTGACACTTGTGTAACTTAATAAGAGTGCACTTTAAAAATAACTTGTTTCCCATATTAATATATATCAATCTCTTTCTTTGAGTGTAACTCAAACCTATCTGAATTTATTGAAACAGGCAAGAAAAGACTTTGTTTTTTGAAATTTTCATTATCTTCTAGAATTGTTTCCATTTTGATCTCAAAAATTA
The DNA here is from genome assembly GCA_025505425.1 of Graphium colonna. Classification (NCBI taxonomy): domain Eukaryota; kingdom Metazoa; phylum Arthropoda; class Insecta; order Lepidoptera; family Papilionidae; genus Graphium; species Graphium colonna. The sequence continues at coordinate 1,283,006 of JAOCPS010000009.1, forward strand.
TACAAGATCAGTATCTATTTTTTATGATATAAAGTATTAGAAATATTGAAATAGAAGATAGAGAATAATATTAATGCTATAATATGTTTTATTATTTCCCAATTATAGTTAAAATGAAAACTAGTGCAGGTCTAATTTTTTTTTTATTATTCTAAAAACGCTGCTCTCATTGAAAACTCTATTGGCTTGTGTTCTAAAAGCGTTTTACATACACAGATAATTGTTCCATCTGGGAATTGAACCCAAGACTTGCAATGAGCAAAGAGCTTGGCAACTGCCCCGTCATCATTATAATGCAGTATACCTACAGTCTACACCTTTATTATGCAGAATGCCATTCATAGACCCTTTACATTTGTATGCTTATTCTACTAATATACATTTCAAAGCGACAGATGAACATTGGAATGTAAATTGCATGATGAGGAATGCATATGTTTGAAATTTAAATGCGTCTCTTAAATTAGTTTGAGTAATGGAGTACGCAGTTTATGGCTGTTTATAGAAGTTTTAATGGTGTATGAAGGAGAATTATACTACTTACATAATTACAAATTTCTAAATAGATTTGAGTTTTTAACAGACTTAAATAAGAGGTTTTCAATTAGGTTCATTATTAATTGACTTTTAAAAGGAGGAAAGTTCTCAATTCGAATGTTTATATTTTTTTATGTACGTTCGCACATATCTCCGCCATTTATGAACCGATTTTAAAAATCTTATTTCATCTTATACGTTATTCTTATGGAATGGTCCTATAAAATTTTTATGAAATTCGTATTAGTAGTTTGTTTTTAAAATCAAAATAACAGAGAAGATATGTTTCGAAAGTACACTTTTAAGGCGTTTAAAGTCGGTTTCC
>JAOCPS010000009.1:1287892-1300888 GCA_025505425.1 Graphium colonna
GGGCGGTGGTACTTCCCCGGGCGAGCACGGCCGTAGAAGTGCAGCAAAAGCTGTGAAAAGTTGTTATGCTCTACCACGTTGTTTTAGTTTAAATTGAGGACATAATTCCAATATTAATTTTTAGGTTTTACCAAAATGTCTAATATATAAAATCGTCGCAATTGTATATAATGTTTTGGTACTTCATAGTTTCTTGTTAATAAAAATATATTTCTTTTTTTCAGACTTCAAAACGAAGGAAAGGTCTCCTAAAGAACAAGCCGACTGTGGTCAAAGGCAAGAAGGTGACCCGATTGGAGTGACGTAGATGACGAGAGAAGACGCGGGGCGCGCCTAGTTGATGTTCCCATATCAGTGGTAAATCTGCAATACTGTAGACAAACAGACAGTATCATTTTTATGTATATTTTGCACAGGGACGTTTGTGTTTTGAAATGTTATTTTAGTCTGATATATAACTGAGAAATATAGCTAATGGCTATGTTCAACACTTTACCACTGTACTAGTGCATTATAATAAAATTGTTATATATGACTATGTAATTTAAATAATAAAAAAAAAACACATACATCATATTTCAAAGAATAAATTGAGCTATGTTCTCATTTCACTTTATTTCTATATAACTATTTTATTTTTGACATTTTCAATTAAAATCTTTTTATGTTGTATTATTTATTTTATACACAGATTTTTTTATTAATTAAAGTATCCATCTAGTTGATACATCGATTCCTACATATAAGTATCTTTACTTCTGTCGTACATCTAACTATGCAATTATAAATATTTGCCCTTGTTATTTAACTTAGCAATACATATTGTTAGGACACATTAAATTTCTAGTAATTTGTTAGTTGTAAAAATTTAAACACATGATAATTATAAAAGTTGTTCAATATACTTGTTTGTTAAAAGAAAAAACATGTAATTTTTATCCATCGTCACTTGTTGCAACAGTGATGTTTTAAAATAAAATTAATTATAGTATAATAATATATTGAATAATCTTCAAACCCTTTGAATTATATTTAATGCCTTTATTATATATATTATCATGAATTGTTAAAAGCATTTGAAAGTAATCAATTTCTATATCTTTATTTTGAATTTTAAACAGGTTGTGGAAGTTTTACTAAAGGAGCAATAGTAAATTACTAAATATACAACCTCTAAGAGAAGATGTCAATATTTTTGATCAATTGATTGAAAAAGGATATTCGCATTATTTTGATATGTTTGTGTGTTCAAATATTTCGGATTTGAAGAAAAGTGTGAACACCAATTAGGTGATTTTATTCGGTGTCGTTAATAGTAGTAGAAATTAGAATGTTGCAGTGTTAATAAACATGAGAACACAACATTGAGGGAATCGTAAATTTATTTATATTGAAACACATTTTATCACATGGCAATATTTATAGTAATTTTGCTTATTTAAATATAATTTTGAAGTAAACTGCATATTAGTGTATGTTTTATCTGTTTTTATTTTCTTTCTCATGTTTGGCTATTATTCATTATTTAAAGATAAAAATATATCTTAAATTTTTGCATATACTTTTATTGTATTACAGAAAAGTGTATTATGTATATGGTAATTTTATACGTAGTAATTTTAATAGTATAGATTGATTGCAAAATTACCACTGATTGTAAGGATCGACTGACAGCTTAGGTCCACTAGATAAAGTTATCTCTATGTTTGTTTTGATTGAATGCGCACGGCTGTTGGGTATCATGAATAGACATTGTGGGCGCCATTTTGGATTATTTTGCCGCGTTTTTAGAGTCATTATGCTGATGCACAATGTGTTTTCGCAACCTTTACTTTCTCTTTGTTGTTATATTTTTACTTTGTTTCTAAACCTAGTGGTTTTCACTTTATTTATTCTTTTTTTTTCCTCAATTTTTGTATTTACTATAAATAAAAGCTTTTGTTTTTATTTGTAACAATTAAATTTACTGCTACATATGTTTGGGAAGAGAGAAAGACACATGATTCGATGAACATAGATATCAAAATGAAATTACTTAAATTAATTAAACAAGAACACAATTTTTTTTTACATAACTTGATGATTATTACTATTTCTATATCATATGAATGTTAATTTCTCCTATCATCATACAATATGTGACACTAAAACGGAAAACTTAATTTATTATTAACTTTAGCTAGAGTAAACCGATGATTATTTTGTTCATGTTATCCAAAGCCCTAAGAAAACTTGTTCGTAAGAGATGTTTGTAAATGCTACGTCCATTTGTATAATAAAATAGTTTAAATGTTACACTTAATTTGTCGTTATAACGCCGTATGTCGTGTTTATTTTTTTTTTTCTTAATTTCATAAGCAAAAGGGACTTTCTAGTGATAATCAATCTGAAGAAATGCAAGAATATTTTTCGTACTTTGTATAAATCTTTGGTACTTATAACAGTTGCAGTTTTAGATGCACATTTACGTGCAAAACCATAGTCTAATAACCATAAATAGTGTTGTACTTTTAAGATTTTTTTTGTGTCTTAGCCAAAGCGTAAACATCGTGTTTGGTAGATAGTCTGGTTCTTACATTATTTCATAGGAAATTCGTTTTTATTGTATTGCAGTACACACTGTATTATTGGAAACATTGTCGATATTTCAGTCGTAATAATGTTAAGGTTTTGTTTTATTGTTGCACGCCACAGTTTTGTTTTTCGTGTTCGTGACAGAGTTTTATCGATTCCTAGGTAATATTACATTGTGAAAAACAAAGTTCTTAATAAACGGCTAAAGAGAATTGATTGTTTTATTTAAATAAATATCCATGTTATTATTTATTTTCCTGCGGCCTATAGCTCGATGAGATAATGATGTGGTGGAATGGCTTGTGCATCGGCCCTGTACTTGTTCTTCCTTCGATTATGTTTTGTCGGAGGAAGGATTAAATTTGGGCGTTATTTTATTTGACTCGACTGGAATAGGTATCGATGATTTGTTTTTATTTGCATTTATGCACTATGTGTTTCACGCATTTTATTTATTACCTGTTAATATTTTTAACGATAAGACACCTTGTCAAATCTTAAGTACTTTGAGCACTTTACACCCAGCGCCAAGCATATTTTGGTAAATTGTGCATAAGATGTGCGGATGCAACAGTAACGAGGTAAATGAGATTTACCAGCATTGTCGAGATTCACCATTATTCCTTGGTAGGCAGATCAGTGTTTTGATAGGTGATCAATGATGAATATAAAAACGAAATCTTGAATGATGTAAATTCCAAAAGATAATAATTGAGCTATTGCTTTCTCCTAACCTCATTTCGAAGTTACTTGGAGACTGCTCCCAATCTAGCCAAATACACATTACACAGAGCGTCTGGTATCTGACCTCCGCCACTCTAGAGAAAAACAGAATCAATTGATGAAAGGATGGATTTGTTGTCAGGATATTTGAAGGCTTATATCCTATAATAGCTTTTAAAGGCGTTTTGGTTGACATACAGAAAAACACCCACAGACGTATGGATTATCTGACTTTTCTGGCCAAATAATATAACCCAAATGAAAATGCCAACACAAAGGCATTGCCTCCCCGTGGGACTCGAACCCACCCACGGTTTATAAAGCCACTAGGCCACGGAGGAACTTAATATCAATTAAGTGATATTCATGTAAAATACTTTTCGAGTATTTTGTGCCTAATTGGATATTAAAGGAGAGTATTCAGTACTCGATCGTCATCTTGTTTATGTAATAAAATTAGGGGCATAGTTTCATCCGAAATGTTCTAATAAATAAATAAAGGGTGACGGCTGTGTATGTACGTGCGACGTACGTGAACTTCTGTCCGTCGACCTCCTCTCCGTCTTCCATCTCATTCGGCCACCCCGTGTTCGCTCGGATTGTCCTGAATTACGTAATAATTTTTTCAACTTTAGATTATGTTTACTCAGTGGTAAATTAATACTTATTTTAATAATATTTTTATTCCTCGTTTATGGTCTCCAAATATAACGTCTTAAAGTATTAAAGGTGACTCTCCAGACACCGTGTATAACTAACTGTGCCCTGCTGCTTTATCTGCCTTATCATTTGCAGCATGGATCTGGTCATAGTGATGATAGTCTTATAATATTTTTGCATTCCCACTGGTAGCTCCAAAGCAAGAAATTTAAATGAAGAACCGGCAGTAAATTATTCGTACTTCTAATACATTCGGTTCAAAATCAATGTTTCAAAAATATAGCAGACCAGCCAGAAAACTATTGTAGCAACCAATATATATGTTACCAATATATGCGATTGATTTCTAGATACCCACCAAAACATCGTCTACAATTAATTATTGTCAAAATTGTTAGAGCACCTTGATGGAAATATTTCGGCGAAAAAATTATCATAAAAACTCTGATGAAGTCTCATTATCTTCAAAACTCTAAATAAATCTTATATTCTCAGAAAATTGGGGCTTTTTTAAAAGAATTTTTCAGAGTTAGTATGATTTAATCGAGTTTTTCAGACTTTTTCAGGGAAGTATAAAAAAATATTTCCACCAGGGCAGTTATTAAGATCGTTTTGCTCTGTACATAAGATATATTTTTATTGAATCAACAAAGCCAGTTGGTCCAGTTTTTCCCAGCGTATAACAAGGTATATTAAGGTCTTGATATCGCTTAGTAAGGATAGCTATTTGACCATCACTATCCTATAATTCATGAAAGCAGAGGTTGCGGGTGGCCTTTATTTTGCAAACTCTCTTAAAAATAACTTTTCTTCTTAATTGATAGATCGCTTGCGCCGAGCATAGATTTATGATCTTATTTTTTATCTTATTTCTTTCCTTGTAAACATTACCGGGAAGGTATACCGACAAATGGTGTAACGTTTAATAACGAAGTTTTTACAGGTGGTAGAGCATAACATCTTTTAACAGCTTTTGATGCACTCGTCTGGGAAAGTACCACCGCCCTTTATAAAGTCGGCATAAAATAAAGTATGCATGAATTTTGGGGATACCGGATCGCCATGTCTACCCTTTTCTTTTCCCACTTCTGTCCCATCCAAATCCTTAATACTGACCTCACCGTATCCAATAAACATATTCCATCCAATTTCTCGGGCTGACAATGCACATATGTTGCATGTGACCATGGGCGACTGGATCGCTTATCATCAGGTGAACCATCATCTACTCGTCTGTCTTTCTTTCCATAAAAAAAGTTAGTGGTTATGCTGATTTAGTCTGTATAGATCCATAGATCCATACATCGATTTTATTGGATAATTGGTTGCATCCGGTCCCCTCCTTTTCTTCCGTACAGTGTCGAAGCGAGATAATTGTCGTATTGGCTACGACCACGCTTGCGTTGAGACGTCGCTCCGTAAAATTCGTTGGAAGAAGCCTGAAAGGGGTGCTGTAGTTCGTGCTGGAGGTGTCCAGAGCAGCAAAAGAAAACCGGCGAAGGAAAAGCTGCTGTTCTTCCCTCCTTTTAGCAGAACTGCCTCTAATCTCGTTTCTTTCCCGCAGTTTTAGACGTGTTCCCTCGTGCAACAACCAAACCTTCAAAAATCGAATTGTGTACGTCTCATCCACTTAAACAGTTAGTGTCGTGCATATGTAAAAGAAAAAGTAATTTTACATATGCACCACATTTTTTTTTCATTTATTATTAAAGAATAACTGTGATGACTGTCTGTAAGTCTTAAGAATTTTACAAAACTTGATCCGGTATCCGGTTAGTCCATCTAAAAATGTAAGGTCTAAAAGAGTAACAGGATATTTGTTATAGGATAGGGTTGGCAATAATAAAAAACCATTGACAAAACCTTCACCATATATTTATTAATAAAGACAATCTAAAAGATCACGTAATAGTCATTGTCTTAAAAAATTATTTACCCTAATAAATTTATCAATATACATATATATATAATAGAGTTTTATTTAATTACTTATTGTTTCAAGGATATGCGAAGTTATGAAGAGTCGCTCGGCGCAGGTAAGTACAGGACTCGAGTTTAGTCGTTGTTCTTTCTAATCATCACATTGATTGAATATAATAATGAATGTAGAATTTATACGTAATACACTTAGTTTCTTCAACGATTATTAACTATGCCACTGTTAAACCTAAACGCTTATTAAAACTTTATGTACTAACGTGTCTACGCGAAGAATTGTGCTAGTCTAAAATGTGTCTACAAATTTTTGTCATAGTATTTGAAAGACTTGGTAATTTACAGAACGTTCAAAATCACAACACAGAGTGTAATATCAAATTATCGTGCAATTTGGCACGTTGTTAGTTTACTGTCTACATTACGAATTACAAATTTATACTTTTATGGGTTACATACGGTGAAGATACGAACGTTTGATACATTAATCATGATCATATTATTTTTATTCTAGTAACATTGGTGTTTTCGTAAAAAAAATATGGTCGCACACTTTATTAATGTTTTCTGTCGCATCATAGACACTAAGAGGGCTCGCATCAGCACCGTATGTAAAAGATAAATTGTACATTATTTCCACCGATCTTACACTCATTATTCCATACAAAATTAGAAGAATATATAATATCCATTTAGGCTTACAAAATATTATAATACTATATTTTATAACATAACTTTGACATAAATACAGAAGTATATACTTCCGTTCACGTATATATATTTATTTACATTTTATGCCGTGTCGGGACTACAGATGAATTAGAATTAGACGGAAAGCACATTCAGTAAGCAACAAATAAAATAGATTACAATACAGATGGGAGTTACTTGCTTTATAAGAAGTTCGTAATAAACAAATTACACAAAAGTAAATGTGTCATTCAGGTGTAATTCACGATAACTATCTATATGCATGTTTAGGTTATACTTTCTTTTATTCTGTGCTTGTTTTTAAATTCAATTGACTTTATATGTTACGTGCTTAAACCGATGACGGATGACTTTTTGTATGATTAATTAATATTACATTAAATAATGAAACCATTCGTCTTTCGATGTTTTAATACGTCGTCTAGCAGTGACATAAAAGTCGAATTCGTTATCTTAATATAGAATAAATTAAAAAGTTAAAATAATTTACGATCAATGTTTGAAATAAACTGTCACTCACTGTACACCGACTCTGATCTATGCAGAGTGTGTACAGGGAGTCATAGATAAATGCAATTTCCAGTGCTTTATATTATCTGATCTCGAATAAACCAACATTTCAAGAATCAAATAAAAGCCGTATATAAAAATAAAATCGTAAGGCACTTCTATATTTAAATTGAAATAAGATTGTACAATCTTTGATCCTATACATAATTTTACTTACTTAGATTTTTTTGTCTGAATAATTTCTAATCGAATAGATTAAGGGTACTAATGAAATCTAAGATGGCCGCGAAATAGGTGCGTTCAGAAATAGGCACCGCATGGAAAATATTGGCTAGATCGATAAGGGCAAAATTACACAGCTATACCCTGACTAGTATGAAGTGGCACATGGAATGGGTTCGCGACTCTTTTTTCGATACATCTACATATGAAAACACATGATTTTTTTATCTTTAGAACATAGTGTAGCTTTTCACATTTCCACTGAATCGATGAAGGCTTAGAGAATTTAGAAGTACCATTCAGTCTTAATAGCTAAGAGTATTGTAAAAATTATTTCTGGAGGGACTTGTCTTGAATAAATTGTAATTTAACATCGTAGACATAGACCTATCTCCGGCACTTTATTTCAAAATATATATAAGTATATACAAAATGGCACGATCTGCGACTAAATTCATCATATGAAAATAACTTTTGGTAACAAATGTTGACAATCCAAGTAAGAAGTAGCCACGATAACACGTCCGCAAAGGATATTAAGTGAAAAATGTTTTTACCACGTTGTTAACATAAGCCCACCGCATATGTAAGAGAGCCTAATCTAAAAAAAGAAATTATTTATGCAAAGTTTATCGTGTCTATCGATATACACATGAAACTATTTCCTTTTTTTAGATTTAAATAATAAATGGCACAGTTTTTTATAAATATAAAGCATTAAGTCATCATATGTAGACTTTTAGTAATGCCCAACCTAATTTAAAACAAACAATCTATTCATAAAAAATTTCGACCATTCCTATCTTAATTATTTTATAACTATGTACTTTAGTAAAACAATTATTTTTTATTTGGCAAAAGTTTGGCAACGAGTTCGAACATAGTTAACGGTTCACCATTGAAAATATTTGCTTAAATTGTTAAGATAAAACACAACCAAATAATCACACAAGTTAGTTGTACAACTAAGTAGTATATAAAATTTGAGTTACACTTTAATTATAAGAATCTATGACAAACTTATTATACCGAGGATAAACTATACTATGTGTTGTACTATAAGTTGTATTGGGTGACAGAATTTCACCCAGTTACAATAGGAAGATAAATTAATATAGATCTGCTGTAATAATTGCAGGATAATTTTTGCTGTGTAAAATTTATTCACGCGCGAAGTTCAGCATGTATCCCCGGTTTGAAGTGTTATATGAACGGAACTAACAGCGTCAAACGCAATATACCAACAGTGTTTAGTTAGTCTAGAGGATTAAATAAATTTAAATTATAGACATGTCTTTTACGTGAATACTGCCCAAAACTAAAAGCTAGGTGTTAGATTGTAAGTAAGGTATCTCGGGAGACAGGACATGGGGATAGAGAGACAGAAGGAGATTTAAAATTTCACAACCACAAAATCTGTTTCGCCAAGGGAAAGTTACGGGACCGAGTTCCGACTACAGGCAGACAGTATGCGACATATGTTTGTATATTTGAGCAATTACACTTATTGCCCGATTTGTACATTACACTAAAATTATAGACTGATATACATCGAAACAATAAATAGTACATTTATCACAACACGTAGGTACGAGTACACATTTAAATATTACTACATATATTTTATATGAAACAACGTTTACTTATACTCAAACATTACGTGAGACTCGACTAAATAATAGAGATACTATTAAGAAGAATCAACAAGGAACTAGATAATAAAATTATCAACATAAAATATAGAATATTTGAGCATTTCAATAATATTGTGTAAAAAAATATTACCCTCATCATTATTATTTTATTAGCTTCTGTGAACGCATCGGTAATAGATAGACCATAGACTATATCCCGTTCTTTTTTAAAATAAAATTACTCTCTTGTGGACGTCAACGTCAAAGCTTTGGCAGATATTTGTTTTTGATTGTCATCTGAAATGATGACCAATTTAAAATACTTATTTATATCCACAGAAGCTTTTTTCCTCAACTGTCAATATTTTTCTAAAATTGTTCATCGATATGTGACTAGTTTATTGTACGGACGTTGTCATGAATTCCGTTGCATTATTGGCTACTTAACAGAATAATTTCGTTACGCACTTAACAATATATTTGTCTAATACGACTAGATAAGAGAAAATTAATAAAACAAACTACAATATAACAAGAAAGTGAGCAAGCAAGCAAACGTAATGGTGAGCTGGGCTCGCGATAAAATCAAACAACTCAATAGAAACGAGGTAGTGTAGTTGCTACACGAGAATGTATTACACTCAGTTATAGTGGCGATACTTAAATACACCAATAGATTTCGTCGTTAGCTAACAACTTATTTACAACATCACACTTGGCAAGTCACATTAAGAAGTCTGTCATATAAAAACTTTACGAAGATATCTTACACTTAACTATCTACACATTTATCAATCGTTATACAAAATATTTTATGTGCTCTCTTAAAGCTTAGCACTAATATAATACCGTTGAGGTACTATTTTATTCAAAGAATATCTGAGTACGGACATATCCCTTGCAAGTTATGTCTACTCATTCTTCAAAATCACTTAACAATGCGTAAGAAATAATTTGTAAACACACAGTTTAATTTTGTTTTTCATTTACGATGACCGACTTTGTGTTGAGCAAAAGGGTTGGTGCTGTCTTCGAGCGGGTGGAATACAGCGGATTCCGGTAGCGGAAATATCGAATATCTTTTGCATTCAAAACGATTTCTTCGACTTAGAGTGTATATAAAATAGATAATGTTTTCCCCATTGTTTATAACAGACTACAATTTGAATTTATTTTGTTGGATCGGTGTGAGGGCACAGAAGGCGAAATAAATGGGCAAGTCGGTTACAATGCGGGTTTGCCGTGACTGTCGGCAGTCGCTTGGGCCCTTTTGTCGGTTCTCTCTACCTTTTCATAAGGCTTTTCGAGTTTTGGCCTTTTCGGATCGGCGTCGAGAGGCCGGTGCGACTTCATGTGCGCGCTACGACTTTTTACTTTGTTAAATACTCTGAAACACAATAGGGTACATCTATTACATTGGCAAAAGAAAATGAACAATGTTAAGCAAAACAAAGTATAGAAAAACAATAACAACACGAAAGCAGAAGTCGCCTGAAGCAAAGCGATAAAAAGCGTGAAAACTAAAACGTTTAAATCAACAAGCACATAGTTAATATATACACAATTGCCTCTTAACCATACATTTTTTCCAACAGAATTTTGCAACGGATACATATGTCTGTAATTTCATATAAAAATTTTGATTACTAAAATATCGTTTCTACATTTTGATACCGTAATTCCCAAACCAGCTACCTCCACTTTTGCTTCTGTCTAAATCTGCCTGGTTCCCTAGGCGATGAATTTGATTCTTTTTAGTATTTAGTTTGAAAAATATTACAATTTCTTATGATTTCTCTGACATGATTACTCGAATGGAGTTAGATGGTTTGCGAATTAAGCTATCGATTTGTTTCACTATTAGTTGATTTTTGCGTGTTACAAAACATCGTCCTGCTTCATTGACACGGTATCGACAATTATATTAATTATCATTATACAATTTCATAGACAACGTACTTTCGAGGCTAAGTCACGACAACATTAACTCCACATGCATTTAATGTAGACAACTATGAAACCGAAACTCTGATACAGTATAAATAAAGTTAATTTTAGAAACGTTTAAAAGCACAACAATTCCCGGAACAGCCTATGTTTAACTCAATGCGTATCTCGTTCATTGTTAGTTACTGTTCTGTAAGAAATAAATACTAAACCCCTACAAGATGATGCATTCGCAATTTATGTGAAACGGCAACTGAAGACGGAAAATGAGTGCGTTTCACTTAAATCGCGACGGCGCGTGTATGCTGTCGATGGCGAGGTTTGTAAGCAGTGGGCGTTCTCCAGGGTTGTCACTTACTTCCCGCATATCTTGCAAGGGTATTCCTCCCCGTCGTACGCCGTCGGCGACGGACAGGAGGTGGGGCCTTGAAAGGAAATCTGCCCTACCGATCCCTGAACATGGACAAGTCGAGCGTGTTAGAATTGATGTGGTCACTCAGTCCTCACAGAATCTGAAGACGTAGTGCGAGAGCGCATTGTACATGGCGGTGCTTACTTGGGACGAGGCCTGCGGGTCCGTGCTCCAGCTGCGCAAGTACAGCGGCTTGTAGTCTTTCGTCACTTTCTTCCAGAAGTAGTAGAATTGCACGCATTGCTTGGAGTCTTTCGTTCTTATCTGTTGGGAATATTTGTACAAAATGAATAATATATTATATATAGATTATATATGATTTTTCATAATGTCGCCTTTAAACTTCCCAGTTGAGAAATTTTCTTAAAGTGTGATTCACACAGTAGAATAAATGAGTCGCATTTACCAGTTGGGAGATTCTATAAAAGTCCTTGTCGTAGTGGCCAAGGCCTGCTAGGAAGGCCTCGACCTCGTCCGGCGTCCACCGCGACTCGTGCTGCGAGGGCGCCGCGGGGCGCGACATGAGCCGCAGCGTGGCGGCGCGCACGTCCCCGCCGCACTCGCCCAGCGTCTGCAGCGCGAACTCGCGTGTGTGCCCGCCCACCGGCATGGCCGCACACATCGCCAGCTCCATGAACATGCGTACTATAAAGCGAAACATACATATTACTCTTGCAATGCTCATTATCATCATAACGCTTATACGCGAAGTTAAGTATACAGGTTGACTGGCGAGTCACCTTCAAAATTCGAGGATGTTATAAGTGGGGATCATATATAAAGAATAAATGTAATATGAAAAGCAAATTATTATTAACCACTAAGTAAACGTTAACAAAAGTTGAGTTATCATTTATGAAAACCGTCGCCATCCTAGCGGACACGGCGTGCGCGGTCATATTTTTGGGTCAATGGACTGGGCCACCTGGCCATTTGTTCGCTACTGGCATCATATCCACGCTTCATATATTTGTTTGAAAATTTGGTCGAAAACTATGCCCCAAATTTTATTACATAAATATGATTACAATTGTGTACTGAGTGCTCTCCTTTTGTATCGTAGGAGACTCACCAATCACCTGTATATGCATTAGAAATATTAGTACATTACTGCAGCGGCCAGCAATTGAGGCATTGATGGACGAACGTGCAAATGTGGGTAGGAGTAAAGGAGGCGTAGCTGAGGCACTTGTACGTGAGTCCATCAACGCCTAATTGTGGCCAAGGCTCGTATGGTACTTTTCTTAAATAATGCGCGGAAATCAAAAATACCGACTTTCGACCATTGCGGGATCTGTACTATCTAAGATATATATTTAACAACACTGCATACTTTTTAGTAGAATAATTTCCTCTAAGCATCGTTATTGATACCAAATCAAATTCATATGAAGTATATAATCACTTCAATAAGAGATTTAACAATCAAGGTCAGGACTTATAAATTATATTTGTTTATGAAAAATAAAAGAACATACCTTCGTTGTCGTCTAGAGCATCGTTGATGCCAGGATCCCATAGCAACTGTTCCGGTGCTCTGTGCAAATCTATGCGATCATTGCATAGTTCTGGTATGTTCGCCTGATAATCGATCCCGATATTGATCTGCGGCAAACGGGGTTCCTCCAAATGTGCCATAACGTCATTCTCCGCCGTTGATATTCCTAA
>JAOCPS010000009.1:1319679-1330799 GCA_025505425.1 Graphium colonna
TTCTTCAAATTGTGGTTTCCTTTTTATTAAACGATCTTAATTATTTTACCAATATTTACTTTCTATATTTTACGGCTACTTTCCATCTAGACGAACTATTTTGCATTGGGGCTCGTAATTTCAACTTTAAAAACAATTTGAATAATGACTATTTTAAATAATTATTTATTTGGTAGGAATGTATGTACCTTAAAATATATATAAATGTCTTGTGGTCTTGGAAGGTAAAATTGGCGCTGGGTTCTGTTCTATCGGTGTTGTAAATAAACTGGCAATTTAATTATTATTTTAACGTTTTACCCAATATTACTTATCAGCAACTTTTTGCATTCGTCGTTAATAATAGATATCAAAAATATCATTATAGTCTTTAAGAATTTACTGTATTATGAAAACAGATACGATATAAGATAATTTATGTGTGCTGTAGATATGCTGTATATTTTTAAGATTTAACCTGCATGCGAAATATAAAAACTATGCTTCGCCAAAACTTACGTATGTAAAAGTATATATTCCATAGTAATATTGGTTTTGTAACAGTGTTCTAGTAATAGAAATACATTTTATTATGCATATTATTTAAAAGCAATAAGAAAACTGTATCTTGAAATACTTGAAAACTATTGAAGACATTTCTGATCTGCGAATGGCGATTATTCAAAAGGGCTATTATTCAAAAATGTATTAAATAAAATGTTGTGACACGGATCAATTTGTTTACATTTTCCTCGCATGTTGTTAAGGTAATATTTAATTATTAATATATTAAAAACATATCGTCCCGTGTGAATTTCGGCCATGGCAGCCATTATCCTTGAGAACAAGCAACGTTGCGGCAAGTGATATTATGCACGAATAGTTTTACTCTCATAACCCGATTGAACGGAGAGCAAGGCGGACTTTTTCACACCCATCCCATCAGTGGCGGATTAAATGTTGACGGCGCCCTAGCGCCCCTTCTTTGTAAAAACTCTTTTGTTAGTCTTTTCCTTGAAAAAAATTGTCAGTGCGCCCATTTATTATTCCACGCCCCTAAGCACGTGCCTAGTTTGCCTTAAGGATAATCCGTCACTGCATCCCATGAATGATCTTACTGTCCTGACAGTCTAGGTGTTTCTCCGTATTGTCCTAAACTAACCAAGAAGAAGAGAACCGAGAAGTACAACAAGCCTCTTTTCCTACCTACTACGACAAAGCCATAGATAAGATCTAGGCCTAGGCCATTTAGAAGCCATGCAGAGATGCCTAATTGACTGTGGATTCATCAAGTGTGAGACGTCTATTCGATATCGCTACGATGTCTGTTAAGTACAAGGCCTGAACTCAAGACCAATCCAATTGCATCGTGGGGAAAGACAAGGAGATATAATTTTCCCAAAAATGTTTACCATTAATGATCATTTGTGAGTCATGTCCAATAGTCATGTGTCTCCGAGACCGATGGTCGTGAAAGCTCTTACATAGACAACTCGGCCAGCACAATTTTGAGAAGGAGGCCAACTGAAGGATACGCTTAGGCTGGATGACAATCGAGAAGCTTAAATATATTCGGTCAGTACCAAAATCTCTTGAGCCCAAAGTATTTACCCAGTGCGTCCTACCAGTAGCGATCTACGGAGCCGAAATGTGGACGCTCACCGTGGGGCTGTTCCATAAATTCAAGGTCAACATTTTGTGACAACTCTAGCAGTCTCTCTATACGAATTATGTACTCTATGGCGCAACGCAGAATGTGGAAGTGTGGAGAAAAGCCAACATCCAATGGGTGGATCTCGCGGCCGTCCGAGACGTCTCGTCAGTTACCCCCATTGATATTGGTCTATTCCCATCTTCGCCACCTGTACACGGTACGTCTCATCAGTGACCACCATAATAAGTTCGAAGTATCTACTAATTAAGAATTTACACATCTGGCCTCTTTTTTACACATGAACAAATAAATTCACGTTGTTTTTAAGTTAGAAAAAAAATGCATAAGCAAGCGTCTCGTCAATGACTTGAAATGGACACCGCGACATCCGCACGTTGGACGTTGGCTCACTCCACACTCCGACATTCCGCATTCAGTGATGCCAACAATGGGGAATTTTCCTCAAATTTAGGGGAAGAAAAATTGTTGACGGGTTTTTACGGGGGAAAAATAATAAAGAAACACATTTACAAAAATGGGCTCCTTTCCTAAGAATTATTTCGTAAAAGTAATGAGAACTGTATTTTAAGCAAAATGATAAAATAAATCGTATTTTATTTTATTTACCAAAAAAAGGTGGCAATCCTCTCCCAAACCTCAGGAAGGCGTGCAAACCATTTGGATCTATTCATACGGTCGTCTCGACAGTGACCCCCTTTATAGATCATCGTTCCTTCATCTTTTTTGCCGGTATTACGGACATACTCAGGAACTTTCTGTGTGTATGTCCCTAATACCACCAAAAATAAACCCCGACTATAAATTGTATATCACGGTGGCTTTGGGAGAAAACAAGTATTATAAGCGTCAAAATTCTTGGTGGCTCAAGACTGCGGCGCTGCGCAGTGAGCTTTTCTCCGCATCCCTTTACGCGATTATTCTAAAATTCTATCCTGCGCAGTGACTAGTGCGAATTTTTGAGACGTCAACAACTTTGCATCGTACTATATAGCAAATGTGCATAAAATTGCACGACTAATTTGTATATTTTATCCGTAATAATAAAAATTACGTTGTCCATTGACAGGTCCTTAGTACGGTTCTAAGATTCATTCAACTTAAATTATGTAATTAATATTTCATACATTGCATATTGATCTCTGAATAATATTAAAGATAGTAAGTACTTAACATGCAAGTAAGAAAAAAATTTAAAAAATCAAGATGTCGTTTAGAGTTATCATCATATAAATATATGAAGTTCACAAGGCGATACTCACAAAGGTAGAAAACGATTAAGGCTCTAATAGGTCTCCACGAGCATTTCCTTCATTTTCATCGATAGGAAATGCTTTAGCCGGTATAATAATTCACATATAAGATACCGCAGTCAACTTAAGACATTTAATATTTAATATTACCTTTCTAGTTAATCGTCATGTTAACGTACATCCTAGATCTTTTCATCATCCTAAATTTCTGCTAAGCGGAATAGCTGGATTGTCATTAATGTGGGTATTATAACTAAAATAGTAACAAAAATAATCTCTTTCATATTGCATCAGACCAAACTGTTACCAGTTACGTTATTATATAAAAAAATATTTACATATTTTTGTAAGCATTGCAAATTATTTTATTTCACGATAAATTTATTTTTAAAAGAACTAATAACCATAGACCAATGTGTTAAACTAAAGAATATTCATTTGCAAGTGAATGAAAATAATTTCTTTAAGTAATTAAATATATCATATGTAATCTTGCTTTCGTAATTTTCAAAATATTTTTCTTTATTTTGCTTTGAAAGTTCAAATATAATTCTACTGCCATTAATGAAATCATAGACAATAATTATTATTTGTGCCACAGTTGACATAGGATAGGTTATCTGTGAGTCTTTCTGTTCTTTCCGTTTTCAACATGGTGAGTATCAGTGACTTATTGGCATTTATTTATTAAATTTAATATTATGTGGAGAGTTTTATGGAGTTATTTTCGTAATATTAAATTATTTAATGTTATAATCAAATTAATATCGTTAAAAACTTGACTATCTTACGGAGAATTTTATGTATCATTAACCTCGTGGCTACGAAACACTATGTCAAGAGATTTTTTGCATTGTAGCCGCCCAAAAAGGACGCGAAAACTTCGGCCAAGCAGCCTCAAAAGACGCAGAAAAAGAAGGAGGGGTCTGGTGGCGGCAAAGCCAAAAAGAAGGTAAATACGTGTTATGATATTTATGTTAGGTTATGTGATCATGTATTCAGAATAATGCTTAGATATATTGGAAATAATTTTTCGTAAGGTAATGAACTTCGTAGGGTAATAAGTTTTAGGGTCTTTCTTTTATGACATTTTCATAATTTTTCTTTTTAAATTAAAAATACTATTATTTTTTAATGTTTTTTTACGCCTGCCACATGGATTTGTAAAATTCGATTACTATATAAATGACAGCATGCAAGTTGAGCCTATTTACGTGAACCAACTGTAAACTGTATTTCGCGCATGCAAAAATTTGGTATTTACACTAATCTTGCAGTAAATCAAAAGTGATTAATCAAATTGCCATATGATTATATCTCATTACTTGAAAAACTATGAGAGTTAAAAGTTAACTGATATATTGAGGCTGATGGCAATAATTGTCTATTATTATATGCCCAGTTAGTAACTACCATTATTAATACATATTTATTTTAAATTGCAGAAGTGGTCCAAAGGAAAAGTTCGTGATAAGTTAAACAATCAGGTATTGTTTGACAAGCCCACATATGAGAAACTCTACAAAGAGGTTCCTCAATACAAACTGATCACACCTGCAGTTGTTTCCGAGAGATTGAAGGTTAGAGGTTCACTTGCCAGGAGAGCCTTAATCGAACTCCGGGAAAAGGGTATGTTACCTTTATTATTATATTTCAGTTATTCTTTAATCAGGATATCTTATTTAAACTAGTAATCTGAAATTGATGCGCCAAAGTTTCTTGATATTAGAAAGTAGGGGTTTATAGCATATGACCAAGTACAGGTGTATTTATATTGTTTTGAAAAAGGTATACCTTATTATAGTTATGAAGGATTACCTAATTATTGAAAATAAAACTGCTACTAGTTTTATTGCAAATGTATACCACTCTTGTGTTGTTACATCTCGGGAAGTTTATTATAATTTATATTATCAATAAACAAATCAAAATGTTATTTATGAATTTGGTGATGATTATTTTATCTGGATTATCCATGACAGTAAAAATACTGATATATTGAGTCTGATGATTCATAACTATTGGAATAATTGATGTGGGTATAGAGTTTTCTATAACTATTACTTATTTTTCAGGTTTAATTAAGCAGGTTGTCCAACATCACGGACAAGTCATCTACACAAGGGCAACAAAGGGTGATGACCCCGTGGCGTAATGAATAAGTTTTAAATAATAAAAAAAAAACACAATTTGGCATTTTATTTATTTTATTATACACTATAATATTTATTTTACCACTAATAATTTTTGACATCATTTCACACCATAATTTTATAATCACCTATAGATTTAAACCATAAGGTCTAGGACGGTCTAGGAGGACACTTCTTATCAGCATCTACCACAGCAAATCTAGCAGATGGATAAAGGTGGCGTACACGATCCTTAAAGTTTTCAGAATGTTCTTCATTGGCTGTCTCAACTACAGCATTAGCCTAGAACATTTTTAAGTTATTGGTTTCTTATTACTTTTATTTAATATCCTTACGTAAGAATAACAATTAAGTTTCGCAGAATTAAACATAGCCGAATACTACACAGATTTACATAGGTATACTGTCTCCGACAATTTATTTCCCAAAAAACACCAATTTCTCTGAGAGACATGTACCAATTTTCAAAATACTTTTTTTTATTTGAAAGCATATAATTACAAGGTGGTCCCATATAATTTTCATGAAAATTGGTTGGAACTTTATTTTAAATATTATTATAACTATATTATTTTAAAATTTTTCCAAATTTTGTTTTACAAATGTTTACATCTCTGGTGTTTAAACTTGCTTTCACTGATGTGAAAATAATTATATGGTATTCTGATTAAAATCATAACCATTTTAACAAAAGTAAGGGAATACGAATACATCTGCATTCCCAAATAAAATGGGAAGAATAGATAGGTTATTTATAACGGTACAAATTTTTGCTCTCTGTATATTGTTACATATTCTATAATTTGGATCTATTATTGTGACCCTGGTTTGTGTCCTTAACAAGAAGTGGACTGTCATTGGTAAAGAACGATATTTTCTTCGGTTTTTGATTTTCATAGTAAATTACTAATAGACAGAGGATCTTTTATTCCTAGATGGCTATTACTTTTAGGTATGTCGAAATCTTCAATGTTCAAATATCTGATTAAATTGACTAATTTTTTCCTTCTGGGACACTACCTATTTTGGTATGCCAATATTTTTAATTGATAGAGAATATTAATTCATTAGACCCGTTGTGTATAGCGGAATTTCTAGGCAACTCTTGATTTTCAAGAAAAAAAAAGTTAAAGTTTGTAATTTGTATAGATAACCGCCATTTTTGACACCCATTCGCGACGTATGTAAATATATAGGAAATATTTTCAATTGGTTGAAATTTGTTATCGATTTAACGCATATGTAGATTTATAAAACATTCGCGGCACGATCTTGTATAGTATAGCTTACAATTATGTTTACAAGTAAGCGTTGCTACAGCCCGAGTGTTTGAAAAAGGGGATTATATATGGCGGCTAGTCTACTTTTTGTGTCTTGGTGTGAACAAGACAAATAGTAGAGCAATTATTTACAATCTCTTTCTTTAAATGACTGCGCCATAGTAGCTCCACAGTTAGTCTTTTGTCTGGATGTTAGAGCAGACAACATCGATAAAGTTCTCGCTAAGACTTGTAGAATGAGTCGGACATTGTATTAGTTATTAGTAGAAAATTATTTAATTTTCGATCAGACACAAGCTAAAGGTTGATATTAAAATCACCTTACAATGTTATATAGTCAGACGCCACGGGTACGGAGTATAGTAAGAGTTAGAACGTCGAAAAACAGATCCATTTTCAAGCCAGTGAGGGCGAGACGCTGATCTGACTGCTACCTTTTCGAGTTATGTTGTAAGATATCTTAAATCAAATTTTCATCGACGTATCAAGTGCGAAATGGCAGACAATAGTTTAGTTTCCCTATGTTCGAAACAATACTTTTTAACCGGTTTAAAAAAAGTAGGTTATCAATAAGATGTGTACGTCCACCATTTAGTCAATAACTACTCTAACCGATATTGATAAGAAGTTTAGGATTTTTTATTTTAGCATTATTTTAAGTATATAATATAGTAGAATCTGATTAAGGTCTTAGGAGATACATAATGGAATTATTTAACAAAAAACAGCAAGTGACCCGCGAAAGATGTGATCGTGTTTACGTATTGTTTCAAAAAAAATTGGTTGTCTGTAAAATCAGTTCACTGACGATAATTTTACGTGATTATGTCATAAAACGAACTCTATCGCTCCGTGCTCTCGCTTGCACACTCTGGCGTAACGTGACGAAGAGTCGTGGCTTTTCGTGCGTGCAGTAGGCGTCCATCGATTTATCGCGTCAAAAAAATAAACTTACCCAAGTAGTACCGACGTCACTCTGGACCCACATTTGTTCTGTCACCAAACTTTTTAATACTGCGTGTTCGTCTGCTATGACCTTGGCGAGAATCTCGATACCGGTGCGGTTGTCTGCCATTGGGACCGCGAAGCGAAGCAAACGGCTGGATGCGCTCAGACCTCTGTGTATAATACGCGCCAAACGACTAGAATCCACGTTTCCTCCGGTCACAATGCATACCGTTCTGAAATTTAAAAAGAACAATTGTATCGTAAGTATGTAATCATTGAATAAAATGATGGCCAAAAACTTTTGCCCGATAAAAAATAAACTATCTTTTATTACAGTAGTATACAATCAAAGTTTTACAGAACTCCGATTGAAACAAGTAATTAAAATAAGTAAGGGTAATGCATATTTATTTTTAAAATAAAACAAAACATTTATCTAGACATTGGGTATGATAAGAAGGATAAAATAATAAAGTACTTGGCGATTCTGCAATACCCGCGTAATATAATCTCCGCGTAGCATTGGTGTTTTAAAAATTTCGGGGCCGATCCATCCATAAGGCGAGGTATTAATATATTATTTACCGGTAATTTATATATATATTTTTTTAAATAATAAAATCACCGGCTTCTTAGGTACAGGATTACTAGTTGATCGATGACCGCCAATATGGTCTACGCCAAAAGCTGGTGTCCTACGTTTGTCTGTCCGATTCTTACACCAGACTATACAAGTGAGCACTTTTGTCTGCGCATACATTTGTCTACTGTAATATATCAATTACATTTTAAAATGTGGCGCTACATACTGGTAAGCATCTCATTTTGTCGTAAAACCGAGTTGCAATAAGGTCTTGCATTATCGTATGTGCAGCCCAGTATTTTACAGCCGATCTAATTCCAAGTCGATATAAATTGATTGGGCTGTTTATGTCAATTCTTACCGTTTCCCGCGCAATTCTGGCACTAAGCCCTGCATGACGGCGGCGAGCGAACACACGCCCGCCCCGTCCGCCACCATCCGCTCGCGCTCGAGCATCGTTACTATGGCGCGAGCGATATACATCTCGTCCACCACTAACTGCCGATCAATATTTCATCACAGTTATAGTAAATCATTTATTAATATCAAGGTTGAATATGACACATAGTTCATAATGTTGAATTATTCTCATTCTTGGCTCCATATAATAAATATACTAACTACCACTAGACTAACATTAACGAACTCGAACAGTAGCACCTAAATAGTGCTGCATGGATGATTGTAGGTTATCGTCGCCCATATCTTCCTAGCTTTGTCATTTCCAAATAACTTATGTGCTCGTTGATTTTTTTGGTTAATTACAATATTAGTTTTCTACGGAATAATAAGTATAGATCAATGCAGATGTCAAAATTCAGGTAATATTTGGGTAGATTAGAAGCCGACCCCAAGTAACTTGGGAAAAGGCTAGGAGGAAGAAGAATGCAGATGTCAAACTAGAATGTAAAGTTGATTTATTTCTCTTGTTCATAACGAAATGTACTTAACGTGTTCTAGAAAGCACGAAGTACAAGTTATGATTTACTAAATGCACCTTTTAATGAATTTAGCCTTAAATTATTACCATTCGGTCAAGACGTCCCTTAATTGTAGCAAAGGCGTTGGGGCCTACGATAGTACTATTGAGGCCCTCGGCGAGGTTCTGTACAATGGGCACTCCTACTGGATGTCCAGCTTGGCATGCTTTGAACATCTTTGGAACTTTCGAACATTCGGCTCCCTAAAATATAAATAAGGTTGGTAATTTAAAACAAATAAAATAATAATACACGATAAGGTCTTAACAGGTAGCTTTTATATTTCTATTTATAAAGCAAATGCAAATGACCATCAGTTCACCTGATCAAAGTGATGGTAAGATTATTTTTTTTACGGAAAGGAAGATAAACGAGCACATGGTTCACCTGATGGTAAGTGTTCCCATCGCACATAGACACACGTAACATCCGAAGAGTCGCGAGTGCGTAATCATACTGGACAATTAAATAAAATAGGTTTATTGGATAGGATGGCGTTGGATTTAAAGATTTGGAGTGGATAAGACTGGGAAAAGAAAAGGGAAGACGTGGCTATCCGGCATCTCCAATGTCATGCATTCTTTATTTTATGCCAAATTTGTAAAGGGCGGTGGTACTTCCCTGGGCGCGGTCGTAGAAGTGCAACAAAAACTGTGAAAGGACCAACCAGTGGTTCCCAAACTTTTGCGGTCCACCCCGATCAAATGGAAAGGGTGTATCAGTCTAGATGTGCGAGCAGTATTCCTTGTGCGGGCGAGACCCCGTGAACCATGATGGAGTGAGTTATCTAACAGCGATCTGCATAATACAATGAAATGTCACGTACGTAAACTAGGCATGCGCACTTAAGCTTGTTGCATGCCACCACAACGGAAGCCAACAGGGCCCCGCTGCTGACCGGAACAATGACTGCGTCCGCTTCAGGAAGTTGCGTGATAATTTCCATGCCAGTGGTTCCCAGCCCTGCCATTACGTTAGGGTCATCCGGGCTTAAAAAAACATTTAATACTTAGCAGGTCCATGATATTGGGTGATATGAAATTAAGCATTTTTTTTGTTATGCCTAATTATTAAGCATTTTTTTTGTTATGCCTAATTATTAAGCACGATTCTTAATACTACAGAAATAATCAAGAATATTGGTTCAGTTATGTTGAAGATTTTGATGATGATGACATCATCTATATCTATCTATATTTTATTATATAGATAGATATAGATGATGTCATCATCATCAAAATAATATTTAAGTTGAAATATTGTAATATATTTAAATAAAATATATTACAATATTTCAACTTAAATAAAATACGTAGCAATACTTGAGCACAGATAGAACAGGGTAGTGGTCAAGGTTAGGTAAGACGATTTTTACTCGCACTCTGCAGCAATTTAGCTTGGGTAGACTATATTAATAAAATTGTTGGATAAAACTATATTACATTTAAGCGTATTTGTAACAGAAAACAGGCAAACTAATGAACGAGTTATAAAAAGATACATACAAAGATACTAGAAAACTTGAAAATTTCCAAGATCCGTTTAATATAATTAGCGTTTTCGGATATAGGTAGCATATTTTCATTTGATTGCGTAGCCATATATGTAATATTTACCAGTACAAAATTTGTCCAGTTTCCACGTGCACCTTCTTAGCATAATTAGCAGAATCTTCTAGTGTTTCACCGCAAATTATAACATCCGCGTTAAATTCTGAGCAACGCTGTGCAAGGGCTGGAGGTGTTCGATCAGGAAGAACCACTGTCACCTAATCAGAATAATATAACTTAAGGTTAACCCTGTGACCACCACATCGTAAATTTCTGGGTTTGAAACCAGCGCCAAGCGAATTCCGTTTAATTCTTTATTTTTCAAGTAAAAATTGGTCGTGGCAAACCCGTGCGTTAATAACTTTGAAAGCGAATAGTTTGTGGGATCGAGGCAGGAAAATAAGTTAGCAAATATCTTAAGACTTGTTACTGCCCAGATCTACAGTACAATCTATTATTTAGCACTACAAAAAGAATGTCCGAGAAAAAGAAGTGAAAACCTCTTATTACAAGTCAAGCAGAAAACTGAATCCTAAAGAAAATAGCAAAAAAAATCGTCGTGCTCGACCTGGTGAATTCACGGTGCAATGGAGAAACATTGACAGGTCGTAGAGCATAACATACTTTCACAGCTTTTGCTGCACTTTTAAGGCAACGCTCGTCCGGGGAAGTACCACCGCCCTTTGTAAAGTCGGCATAAAATAAAGTATGCATGACTTTTG
>JAOCPS010000009.1:1330899-1341765 GCA_025505425.1 Graphium colonna
GGCGTAACACTTATACTAGATACCGCCGCGTTGCGGGTAGGTTCTCCCCCGATAGAAGCGTTGCTGTTGGAGTTTCTGCCGCCACCGCTTCTTCTCCCAGCAAAAACGCATCCCGAAGCGGTAGCAATGTTAGTTGTAGCTATCTCCGTAGGCCGATAAAAGCAACCGATCGAGCTGAGGTTCGGCCCTCACAGGCGCCCTCGAGTCGGAATGCTAAACGCGAATTAAGCGCCAGTCCAAGCCAAGGTTCCCTTTTGGGGACTCTTGAGTCTGAGCACTACATGGAGCGTCCACCGAAGCGACCAAAGAGCTCGGCGGCCTCAAAATCCGGTAATACACGCAGAGTGACGGCCCGAGCCGAGGTTTCCTCTGGGAGCCTCCTGCAGAGGCCCTTCTGGCTAGAAGTGATGATGTCCGCGACAAAAAAAAATAGTATGAAATTCGCAAAAATCTTACGTAAATACAATTCTTTTAAGTTCAATTTTTGCACGATTAGCGATCCATATTGTATTTTACACAAGATAATACTTTAACAACACTTTCTTCTCCTTACGCAGCGTGGTATGCATTTTAAGTGGAGGCAACATAGACGCAATTCTCTTAAACCGTTCAATAGAAAGAGGACTAGCAGCGGAAGGCCGTTTGGTTAAATTTAAGGTAATTCTCACGAGCAATTCTTTGCTACAGAAATCTGGTATAAACTAGTTCTAATAGCATATACATTTCTATTATTTGTTTTTGCTATTGCTCTATGGCTTGTGTAGCAGGGGTATTTTACAAACCGGGCGGGAATCAAACCCACTACCCGCGATGCTAAATCCAGGCTTAACAGCTGACGCAACCGGTTATCAAATAGTACATCTATTTTTTTATAACTGTTTAAACGGTTTGGCTCAGAAATAAATAAACAACTTATCCAAATGAATACACACATATTCTAACAAATTATACGAATAATAAAATATTACTACTGTAATACTTCTTATTTATAACAACCATTTAATGATATTAAGTCTTTTAAAAAGCAGCATCACATTTATTATGCCACGCTTGGTTACGGCAATTTCCTTTCTAAGCCAAGGTTAACAACAGCCTTGATAGTTTAGTAATCTATGGACCGGTATATTAAAAAAAACAAAAGTTCAGTTTAAAATTGAAAGTGAAAAACTAAAAATATATCGATGAAGTAACTAATCTTTTTTTTATTTTAGTATATGACAAATATTTAAATAATATTAAGTGAGTATTAATATATTCCCATATGTTAATAGTCGCTTTATGCTTTAATAACTCTCTTCTGGGTGTTTTTAAATTCTTCCAAAACGGATAAAGGCACAGTAAAGTTGAATTTTATGCAACATTTATCCGACGCAATGCTTCGTACCTTTCTTAACGGACTATATCGTAGGTTTGAATCCCTGGAAGAAAGATTGCAAAATTAGGATGATCCATCGTCGGATGCGCCGAATAGGAATCCCTTCCGAAGCTGGTTGATCTCTAAGAAGGTTAGCCGCCGAGCCGAAATTCAGCTAGAAAGATTAATTGCTCATACCTATTCTAATACTACACAGCTGTTCTTTTGTTAAACGCGCTACCCGTGGAAATATTTTTAGTCTTATTTTTTCTGAGTAAGTAAAAATGTTGAAAAGCTTCAAAAATTCTTCAAAACTCTTAATATGTCTTATATTCACAGAAAATTGTGACTTTAGAGGTTTTAGAGTTAATAAGACCTAATCAGTAAAGAGTTTTTAATACTTTTTAGACAAAATATTTCCATCAGGGTAGTTTCAGGTACTAATGGTTTGTGCTTGTGTTGGATAGGCCATTGGGCAGCTTTAACCAATAGGAGCAGAACATCCAGACCAAATGGAAAAAATTACGCGCGTAACATCGGAGGGTGCAGCTGGTCTTATTACAAGTTGTTTGTTAATGTTGTTTTGACATGCATTATAATAATAAGTATTCTTCACGTAGGTGGGTATCAAGTCGGATCCAGTAGCAATGAGTCAGCTGCTCAAGCTTCTTGCAGACAACCGATATAACATGATACGTCAGTTCAATGACCGCATATGGGTTGAAAACGAAATACATTATATTGAGGTAACCAACCAATCTGCATTATTCGTATTTTTATCTGTATCAGTAGTTCGCCGTGAACTTGAATCTCGCTTAGTTCATTTGTTCGTTCTCAATCATATCTGTAACTTACCACCATGAAACTGCATGCCGCGATCGCTGTCTATATACGAAATTATTTCACATTTATTTAAATATCTTATACACTACAAAACAAATTTAGAAGTCCAATAAACTTGAAAGTTGTACTAACACTGGTTCGAAAGCTTCCGCGGAAAAAAATACATTTAACTTACATATGTAAAATGTCTTCACCCCAAAATTATATTAGTAAACCTCACACACTTCACTCGTATGGCCAATAACTTGAAGAATATAGCTGAAATTACCACTGTGTTGAATGCTAAAATTGCGTTCTTTAGAGGACACAGATTGCGGGTTGAATTGCAAAGTGAATAATAACATTTTTGCTTTTTCGTAGCTTAAGTATACCATTTTGATTACCCTACAAGTTTCAACGTTTCATCTTTTCACAGAAAAATACAAAAACAGACTTCTATTACGAACGCCTTTAAAGTGTACTTTCGTTAATCTCATTTTTATAAAAAAAATGTTGTAGAACTACTGTGGAAGTGTATTCTATCAGATAAATATTTTTCATAAGTTGCGGATAAGTGCGAACATTATAAAATTTTGTTATTTTTATTTAAAACACAAACTAATTTTTTTGAAAATTTTATGGGACTATGTATGAAGAATGCTCTATCATAAAAGAAAAGAATTTTTGAAATTGGTTACGCGAAAAAATACATAGAATAAATTTTGTTACTTTAAATTTAAAAGAAAAACCACTAAACCAATTTTTCTGAAAAATTTATGGAGCCATATCGGAAAAATGCCTTATAAGATGAAAAAATAATTTTTAAAATCGGTACATAAATCGCGGAGATATGCGCGAACATACATAAAAAATATATATAAACATTTGAATTGAGAACATTCCTCCTATTTTGAAGTCGGACAAAAATTAGATAATGCATGCATAAGGTGGGCACGTAAAAAGTTGTCCATATCCAATCTTCTCTATCCATCTGAATTCATATGAGTAAAAGTAAAGGGAGGGTACCTATATCTAGGCCTGTGCATATACTTGTGCACTAAATGTTAGTAGTGTCAGGAATTTATTATAAATTGGCCACTATGATCACAATTCAGTTAGGTCTGTATAATATTTGGTTATCCAATATATTTTTATTGTGCTTTATTTTTCTGTGCTATATGAAAGTAATAGTATATTATTAATCTTTTCTATAATAATTTTATTGTTATTAACCTGAATTTATTATTTATTTAACAGACTAAAATTGTATGCGAAACTCAAGATCTACCACATGCAATACAACTTAAGAGAATAATTGAAGAAGCTTACCCATCAACAGCTCTGTTTGAAACTGAACCACTCAATGACAAACATATATGTCCTTGTTATATTAGAAAATTAACAAAATAAACATTATTTATAAATAATTACTTTCTACATTACTTATTAAAATACAAAATCTTATTATAATAAAACTAAATTAAATACTATATGTGTATTAAATCACAAGTTCTAGACATTTATTATTTCTTAAACCTAAAATAAACTGTAAATAATCTTTTTAATAATGTGTAATAATATACAACAATTTCCAAATATCACTTGTTTTCAATGTTATATTTTTCATGCCAATCTCAGTTGCTTATTAAATCAGTTTATCCATAAATGTTGCCATCCGAACATCTCTCTTACTGAGCCCGTTAACATCATGAGATGATAATGTGACCTTAACAAAAAAAATGTAATTATATTGTTATCAATTGATAATATGTTATTTATTACACTAGATGATATTATTACTCAATTATAATATTAATCACCATTTGTCATAACATGTTATCAAAGTTTAAACAATGGTAAATTAATTATCTTCTTAATATTTTTTTAAATAAATAAAGTTGAAATACCTTAACTTTGTTGTACACATTGAACCATTCTGGATGATGGTCCATTTTCTCAGCCAACAAAGCCACTCTTGTCATAAAACCGAATGCTTCATTGAAATCCTTGAAATTAAATTCTTTTTCTATGGCATCCCGATTACTTTGAACCATCCATCCACCCTGAATCAAGGGTTTAAGAAGCCCATCACGCTCTTCAGCATTTAATTTATCAGCCTAATAAAAAATATGTGCATGTAAATATGTGTATAAATATTAAAAATTCTAATTGGAAAATTTTGTTATTTTTATTTAAATAAA
The DNA here is from genome assembly GCA_025505425.1 of Graphium colonna. Taxonomy (NCBI): domain Eukaryota; kingdom Metazoa; phylum Arthropoda; class Insecta; order Lepidoptera; family Papilionidae; genus Graphium; species Graphium colonna. The sequence continues at coordinate 1,335,277 of JAOCPS010000009.1, forward strand.
ATATTTATCCAATAATTTTGAATAATAATTAGTTAAAATAGCAATTAAAATAATAGAAATAAATATATAAAGTTGAGTACTTTATTTATGAATACTTAAGATAGACTGTAAAAACTTACCATTTTCCTCCTATTACTCACAGTGGTATAACCAGCTCTTGCTAAGGCCGTGCCCGACAGAGTGTCATTGATTTGTGTTCGCGCAACTCGAGTCAAGGCAGTGGGGTGAAAGTGTATCGTTTTTAAACAAGACGAATAATTGTTAAAGTTACGAGCTACAAACATATTTGTGACTTACAATGTTAAAATTATTTAGTAAGAAATGCAACCACCGTGTTATTATTATATTCAAGTTAAGAGAAAGGCAGCATTTATTACATTATTTTGATTCAAATCGAAAATATTTGAATTTATTAAGGTTATAATACTTTGGTGAATAAACACAAGTGTGACCAGATTTTAGTTATTATTCAGTCAAATATAACTAAATTTGTCATATGCTTATGATAATAATAATTTAAATAAAAATACTTAAACTTTAATAGTAATCTAATTCTACACGAATATTACTATAATGACTCAATGAAAATAAAATAAGTATTTTTATACTGACTAATATTAATTACACCTAAAGATTATTTTAATCAAAGCTATTTTAAGAGGTAAACATAAAACTTCTGATAACTCTAATTCGCTGGTAAATTGCAAACTTTTAACAGGATAAGTTCTGTTAAAAGGTCTCACAATAGGTCATAACATTTTTAAAAACTGGCATGAAAATGGAGCAAAAACCTTTTGTATGTAAAAGGTTTTTAATCCATTTTCATGCCAGTTTTAGCGAAGATGTTTAATTACATTCTTAATAGTTTTTATTGGAACAGACTGTACTAATAATTTTCGATGTTATAATTCATACGAAATTATCGATTTTATAATTCATACGAAAATTATCGATTTTATTTGCATATCCTTCTGAATAAACTTTTCAGACATGTTAAAAATACTTTACCTTTTCTAATTATGTCTAAACATATAAATTGTTTTCAAATTCTGTATACAGTTAAAATTATCTTTTACCATGACAAGGGTCCCGAACATCAGTTTTTAGATATTTAAAAGTCGAGTCAGTAATAGTGGAATCTACATAGCAAAATGTTAACCGTTTTGTTTCGTGACATATTTTCTTTAAATTAATTTAAAAAAATAAACTACTGAATCAATCCTTATAAGTTTTTGAAAGCAATAAACTATGCTTCATACAAATAATGTTCCAAATCGGTTTTACGTATTATGGAGTTCAGACCAGAACTGAACATTAAAATTCAATTTATGTATAATAAAGCCGTGGTAGCTCAGTGTCTTATCGCCTTCAAATCTGTTTACTCGAGGCGAACCTGAGTTCAATCCCAGGTGGCGGCACCAATGAAATTGTTGATTTTCTAATCTCAATTTTAAGTGCAGGCTTACCGCACGTGATATTTTAGCAGGACCATGCTGCGAATGAACGCTGTTTCCAGAAGCAACATCCTGAGATGAGGGCAAAACGTGCGTTGAGTGTGAAGGTAACAAGCTGCTTGCTGTTGTGGAATTCTGCATGGTCCTGCTAACATTAGTTAGCAGGACATGCAAAATGCTTGGTGATGGTTTTGTCTGCATAATCGTGAACGAAAGCGCACGCACAAGCAATGTGGGAAGGGGGGAAGGTGCTTTACTTATGCTTATGCGTGCGCTAACATAATTGCTTGCAGGGATTTTCGATTTTCGACGAGTTGTGGGATAATTAACAAAAAGAAGGCTGTTACTTTACTATACTTTAATCATAAAAATACTTAATCAAAAAATGCTTACCTTTAAAAATAGTATGTATGTTTACGCTATCATATGAATACAACATTAAAATGGTACGGCCATTTAAACAATTTCAAGTCCTCGTCAGTTTTATTTATAATACATGAAGATTACATATTTGTTTAATTAACTTCATTTCTGATTAAACAGATAGTTAACTTTAACCTAAATGTTATATAGTTATAGGATTGAATCAATATACTGTATGATTTATAAATAAAAGTTCATTTCTTGGTTATACGATTGCGCCAATATATTGTATGTTTGTAAATAAAAATTAATTTTTATCTATTTATCGATTGTTAATCTTAATTAAAATTTTTCAAAATCGATACTTCCGAATTCGCTAGCCGCAGCGCTACTACATTTTCAAGTCAAGGAAGGAAGATGTCATACTAAAAATCAAATATTATTAAAAGCTTGTTGTTAAGTTCATAAGTGATTTTGAAATTGGCAGAATTCATATAAAAGAGGCCATTAAAACAAGAAGAAGAAGTAATTTTAAAAAATATGGACAAGATGTGTTTAACTGGAATGTACACAACGATCAACGATGAATAATTCAATAAAATAAACACAAGTATAACAATGCACGCAAAAAAGAATTTCTATTAAAAACTACCTCACCTACTACTAACCTACTCCTACACTGCAAAGGGACTCGGGGACTGAAACGACTGAGATTTTGATTTCTGATATAATGTTTAATAATTTGAAACAAAATGAATATTCTAAAAAATTTGTTGCCACCTAAGATATATGAAAAAATTGATAAAGCTGGTATAGCCACTCCTCGTCAGATATTAATGCTTTCGTTATTAGATATAAATAAGCTTACAAGTCTTAGCATGGATGACATATCTTTTTTGAAAAACATTATTTCGGATTATATTAAACCGGCAAGTTTTACTTGTGATGCATTATCAAAATTACATGAAAATAAAAAAGTCGCGACTAGATGCCTAAACATTGACAATTTACTTCATGGTGGCTTTAGAACAGGCACAATAACAGAAATATATGGTGAAAGTGGATCTGGTAAAACTCAAATTGCAATATTAACTGCAGTAAACAGTTGGCCTGATTATTGTGTATATATTTGTACGGAAGATTTATTTCCAGTAAAACGATTAGCTCAAATTAAAAGCTCTAATCCACAATGTGGTCAAGAACTTGGAAAACATATTTTTGTAGAACACCTCACTGAATCACATGAGCTTTTATCTTGCATCAGAGTGAGGTTACCAAAGCTACTAGAGGAAAACAAAGTTTCTGCTATTATCATTGACTCTATAGCTGCTCCATTCAGAGTTGAAAATGAAAATTATGTCAAGAGGGCAGAAGATATTAGAGAAACTGCCATCATGTTAATTTCTTTGGCACAAAAATACAATTTAGCTATCATTTGTATAAACCAAGTAACAGGGTCATTTGATGGGTTTTCAAGTGTGCTTCCATCACTTGGACTGGCTTGGTCAAATATGGTGACATATAGGCTATGGCTAAAGAAATTAGATAATGGTGATCAATTTCATAATTATTTTCAAAACCATGAAAACAACATGCAGTGTAATACACAAATCCGAGAATTATTTATAATGTTTGCACCAGATCTTCCTAAGTCTTCTACTAAATTCATAATAAAATCAGAAGGTTTGCTTGGGTTGCCTTATGATGAAAATACTTGTGAATAATAAAATTTTATTACTTGTGCAATTGAAATCTTGACTTGAAAATGTAGGCATAGTAAGTAAATATAACATATTAAATAAAAAGGATGAAAAATTTACTACTAGATTTTCCTTGTGATTTTAGTTTCATTAGTTTTCATCATATTAAAAAAGTAAAATTTAAAGAATGAAATCCATCTGGAATTAGATTAGCCAATGATTGTTCTTTAATTTGAACTATTTGCAAAGAACTATTCAACCAGTGGCGTAGCTAGGTCACCAAGGGCCCCAGTGCAAATATAAAATCTGGGCCCCTAACTGAACTGTTATGTTAAGACTGGAATAATACATGTGTGTGTCTTGCGTTAGTGTTGTTGTAATTGCCTAGGTTCTTCAGGAAAGGAGTTGAATGACGTATGTTAGTATTAAACGATAAAATGAAGGAAATTAAAAGGTTTATGAGCATATGTATGTTGAAATTTATTTTACTTTGATACTCATTTAGATTCTGAAATTATGTTTAATACCTATAAATAACTGTGGAATTAAGCATTTTTGATGTTAACTTTATTCAAAACAATAATAAATGTTTTCAAAACAACATACAAATATAATTGTTTTTACCAACTGACGTATCTTACTACTCTTAATTTTTAAAACGAATGTAAAACGAACAAGTTGCACAGAAAATTACAAAAACTGACTTCAAACACCTTAAAAGTGTACTTTCCAAACATATCTTCTGCGTTATTTTGATTTTAAAAAAGTTTTCTGTAGTTTGACCAAACCGATTTTTCTGAAAATTTTAGAGGAATATTTTAGAAAAATACTTAATTTTTAAAATCGGCTCATAAATGACGGAGATACATGCGAACATATTAAAAAAAACTAGGAACATGCTTATTGAGAACCGCCCTCTTTTTAAGAAGTCGGTTAAAAATAAAACATTTCAGAAAGTGAGGAGATTTTGTGCATGAAAGCGTTAGCATTATTTTGTTTTCCTAGCATTCATTTTAGTCGAAGTCGATTAATACAGAAGCAGGAATTTTAAGCCTACTAATTACATTTTATTTGATCGGGTAGCGAATTTCACCACTAATTCCATAATTTACCAACCAACCCTGGGGACAGCGTATCTTTTGAGTTGGCTACAAAACAGCAAAAATCACAATAAGCATATATAAGAATTTTCGACCAGATTCGAATAGAAGTAGTACTTATAAATAGAATTGTCTTTGTATTCTTCTCAATGGATTGCCATGATTAAAGTTACAATTTTTATTATTTATGTTCTGAAGGTAAGCAAACTTTTAACTAGTTCGTCAGGGCCCGAGGGCCCCCCGAGCTCAGGGGCCCCTGTGCATGGCACCACTTCGAACCTTAGTATGGTAGTTACGCCACTGTATTCAACGATCTATTGCCAAGCGCACGGTAGCAGCCATCCTTTTCTTTTATCAAGAAGGAGGCAAACGAGCAAGTGGCTCATCTAATGGTAAGTGATTACCGCTGCCCATGGGTTCCCGCAATAACAGAGTTCTATATACTCTTTTCTTGACGGTCCATAAGACGTATCGGTTTGTCACAAAGGTGTCGTGCGTGGCAGATAATGACGACGAAAATGCACTGTAGCGGACTGCCAACCATCGAAGTGGTATCGATGATATTTAGTGGATTTTCGCGTCATATGATGAACAAACTGCAGCAGGTATTAATCCGAACAATTCCTTTGAACACTCCCGTGGTAAGGACGGTATGATATGCTTAGAGATGCATCATCTCTTCGCAGGGCCAGTGAATCGAGCCTATCGGAATAGACTGGATCGTCGACAATACGAGTAGCTCGATGTTGGATGCGGTCAAATGGAAGGAGCTGGTAAAGGGGTGCCCCAGCCCAGAGGTGAGAGCAGTATTTCAAATGTGGCCGTACCTGTGCCTTGTATAGCTTGAAGCGTTCTGATGGCTGGAAATACTGCCCCGCTCTGCTGAAGACGCCAAGCTTTTTAGAAGCCAATTTGGCTTTGCCTTCCGTGGATTGACCGTGGATCTGTCGGTCGATCGTCGGTCGATATGTCGTCGCGAAGAATTCCAAACGACACTGTGGCAACCAGGGATTATGTTTCGGAAGAGAGGATGCGACAAAGGGTTTCTTTTTAGCGGTGGTTAAACTGGACTAAATTTTGGTTGACCCCAATCCGATTTCAGACACAAGTTTGGTCCGGCACTAGTCGCCGCGGTCCTGAGAAATATTTGTCCGGCTGGTATACAAGGCGTAAACTGTACTGTCATATGCATAGCAATGAATTTTGCTGATGCGCAACAAATTATTGATATGCAGAAGGAACAGTGTGGGAGATAGTACGCAGCCTTGTGGGACACCAGCGTTTACAGACTTGGTGTCGGAGCATGCACCGTCGACAACGACCTTGATTCTCCTATCGGCAAGGAAGCTGGTTATCCAGTCGCACAATTTCTCAGGTAGCCCGTAAGATGAGATCTTGGAAATGTGCCATACTCGATTGAAGGCCATGGCCTCCCTCTGGCTCTCAATTGCTTCCGCCCATCGATATGTCATCGATCGGTCAGAAATACAAGTAGTTCACTACCTAGCCAATTTCGGTGGAAGCCATATTGGCGGTCTTCGATCGACCGATGCTAGGTCGGAGTTGGGTGTTAATAACTGACTCCATGATTTTAGAGAACAAGGAGGTAATGGCCAAGGCCAATGGCCATTACCTCCTTGTTCTCTAAAATCAGTTAGTTGGTTTTGAGAGATCGCCTTTTTGGCGATCGGTTGCTCAAAGCCGTTTTCCAAAATTTCGGAACCTCGCCGAAGGAATAGGAGAGCCGAAACAGACGCGTTAAAACTGGGTGCCAACTCTGTGATGTTCGTCCTCTGCACTACCTGCCCCAATGCAAAATACTTCGTCTAGTGTGAAATTTTCTCTGTGAGATTTTTTCTAACTTTATTATTT
>JAOCPS010000009.1:1380875-1400727 GCA_025505425.1 Graphium colonna
TACATAGTCTTTTGGGGGATAATACATAAATATTATCCTATGATTTAATATGATAGATATTTACAGGATCTAAAAATGGAACCAGTGTATATACATTCTACGAAAATATATGTATAGCAGCAATAAGAACATAGATAAATCTCAATAATTAAACATAACATATGGACTTCTTAAATAACAAATAACTTTTTATGTCCTACTGCTACTGACCATAACAATAAAGATTATTATTGACAGACTAACAGGAGATTGGATAGAAAATATATTGGCGATATTGTTCAATATTTTATAAATTTTAGCTATTGTAATCGTTTTAATTTTAATTGTGTAAAATAAATATCAATTAATATCCCGGCGGGCAAAGCATTAAGCATACTCTATTAAATATTATTTTAAGCCTAGTTATCATTATTTTTAACACACTTAACTTCACCTGTATTTTGTATCTAAGGGAATCATTTAATGCAATTTTCATAGACTCATAATTTCTTTCAACTTTCAGTCATTGGAAATTTCGCAAATGTATTGAGGCGTAGGTCCTCAATACATGTGCAAATTTTCCAATGATTACACACAATAATTTATTTAGAAAAAAAATTATTTAGAAAAATACTTAATTAAAAAAGAATATTCTTAGTATGGTTTATCATTAAAGCGATCAAAACATCCAAAAAGACAAACCAATAGATATATATTTTTCACAGTACCAATATTTTTCAACACAAACAACTCTTGTACCTTAACGTTTTTTTTAAATTATTTTTCCTCATAGGGCAACACTGAACGCGGAGCGCGGCAAAGCGGCGGCGGCGAGTCGCTCCGCGGAGCAGGCTGCGGGCGCCGCGCGCGCCGAGTTGCATACACTACAAGCAAGGTTGCAACGCGTGTTGGATGACAATCACGCGCTCGCGCAGGAGAAATTGCTCGTGAGTGTATACGAAATACTGACGGCGACATGTCTAGACTTTAATAAAGGAGTTTCTCAATTAGAATTTTTCTATTTATTTTAGGTATGTCCGCTTAGAACTCCGTCAATTATGAACCGATTTATAAATACTACTAAACTATTGGATTTGTTCGTTTCTATATTTACTATAATCCTTGCGATAAAAATAAAATTAAAATTGTCTCATGACTGTAAAGAAATCGGCGTATTACATACACATACATAGAAAAAAAAACCAGTTGAATTGTGAACCTCCTGAGAACTCGCACAAACTATAGATCATCATCTTAAGACATGACGATTTTTTCCTGAGTAGCATCAATTATTCAATGCATACTAAAAATATTGTTTTTTTTGTCAATAGCTTCAGTCAAAACTTGGCGCAGAAGGAGAAGCACAGGCACAACGGGTTCAAATGGAAATGCATATCCAGAGGCTGTCAGAAGTAAATAATTTTTAAATATGTTGTTAATATTGATGACAACAGCTAGTTTCAATAAAAAACGAGCGGGCCTTACAGTAGTTATATATGATATACGGCACAGTGCGTGCTTATCTTACATTAAATCCTTACGCGTGAACAAGAAGTTAATGTTCGATTTCCTGTAAGGCATTTCCATCCCTTTTCACAAAATTATTCTCAAAACATATATCTAGTATTCCAAGTAAGTAATCAAGAGAAAGTCGTTACCATAGTATACATTTATAATGGAGTGCTAGAATCGCTTGTAGAATGTCCTGTCGAATGTAAACAGCGGCGCGTAGTTTTAAAGTAAACAATTGTAACCATTTATTTATTTTTTACCTCAAATATCACTCCTTACAAAGTGTTATGATTGTCATCATTGTCGTTATGTTTCTTGATGTTACATTTGTGATCATTTAAACTATTTTCTATGGATTTCGAACAATAAAACTGTTTACACCCATGTCTGTGACCAGATCACACTCAGTTACTAACGCTCTATGGTTACTTATATAACTTGTTACCTTAGAGTATACATAAGATAACAATATTAGTAAATATTTATACATATACATAATAGATATGGATATATATTTACTATTATTCTCCTGTCCTTTTGTTCAGGTAATCAACAGGATGATAAATTTACTGTTAAAAAGTCTACATTACCAATCAATCCTTTGTCAATATGTGTATTAATTAACTTTGTCATTAGCAAAATCATCCAACCACTCTTGATGGAGTCATAATAACAAAATAAGAAGAAGGTAACTTGTTACATTACAATTTGCAGTCAGAAGCCGCCCTGCTCCAGCAGCTGACTGCCCTCCAAGCGCAGGCGAGGTGCGACGCGGGCGTGGCGAGGGACTCCATGGTCATGGCGCAGAGACATGCGGAGGAACTGGCCCAGCAGTTGCAGGTATTTTTTAAGATTCATCTGTGTAAATGTATACAATTAACCAACTTAAAACGTCCATAAAGCAAACATTCGAAACATATCTCCTTTGTTATTTTGATTTTAAAAACAAACTACTGATACGATTTTTATGAAAATTTTGTAAGACCATTTTGGAAGTAAAAAATTAATTTTTAAAATCGGAACTGAATGTTTGTAAAGCAATTTTTTTAATAATTTTCATTTAAACAAGAAACTGTTACACCTATTTTAATGAAAATGATATGGAACCACCTTGTAACTATACTCTTTTAAATCATGAAAGAATTTTGATAATCGGTTCATAATTACGGAGAAATCCGCTAAAAAAAATGTTGAATTGGGAACCTCCACCTTTTTTGAAGCCATTGATTATTAGTAATGTTAAGTAGACATATTATTTGATCATTAAAATTGATTGATTTAGGAGGCGAATCGCGCGTGCGCAGAACTAGAACAGCAAAGGCAACGCGCAGCGCACGCTGAAAAGGTGGCCCAACAAGAATTGCGAGAGGCGCAGGAAAGCCTCTCAGGTAAATATTTTTATTTTATTAGAATTTTAGAAAATAATACAGGAAAATTTCAGTGGATTATTTAATTTCAATAAGCAAAAGATCAAAGCCTTCTTGTATGATGATATTATGACTTAGTAAGTTTTTGCTAGTTGGTCACAGGTTTCGACATGAAAAACGAAAATTTTGAGAGTCTAAATATTAAAGAAACCAAACTTACCGCACTTGATACAAACAGTATTATTGCTGTATAATAATTTTTTTCTAATAAATTTTTGTTATATGTAAAAAAAACAAATTTGACATAACTAGTTTTAAAGAAACAGCATGCTTTAATACATTTTATTTACAATTATATATATAGTCTACCATTTTAAATACGACTAAAATGACGTGTAAAACTATCATGCTGTACTGCTTATACATTTGTAAGTTTCTCCAACATACAAAAAATGTTTGGTTGGTTTATTATCATGGTTCTTTTTGAAGTGAAGCGTCTTTAGTACTGTTGTGATTGGAAAATTCGATGCAACGAAAAGCAACATAAAAAAAGTCATACATATTCATGAATACAATTTAGTTTGCTAGAAATTGACATTGTACATGCCTTGTTCTAACCGCTCTATGTATATTTGTTTGAACATATGTTATCACATCTGCAGCAAATAATTTTTATTTATATAAATTATATAAAATAATAGATACATTAGTAGGCTATATATCTGAATTTTCACTTCAGCCATATGTGAATTGCACAGATACTTTTATTTTTACTTTCGATGTATATTTGTAATGATATAAACAAAATGTAAATTGATGTTAACTAGAAATAATCAAAATGTCTGTATTAAATTATATAGGATAATCTATAATGTTGATTACAATATTTTTGCAAATATATACGGTGACTGGTGAGTCACATTCAATACTTTAAGATGTTATATGTCGGAATGAGTTATGAAGAATAAAAATATTATTAAAAATAAATTTCAATTTACCACTGAGTAAACCTGATCTAAATAAAAAAAAATAATTATGTAATTAAGGTCGGGCACGGCGTAGTCGGAATGAGACGGGAGGCGCAAGGAGGGTCGACGTCCTCGCGCGTATCATCTGATCACAGCCACCACACTTGATTTATTTATTGGAAAATTTGAGCAAAAACTGCCATAATTTTATTACATAAATATGTTGACAATCGAGTACCGAGTGCTTTCCTTCAATATCATTAATGACTTATCACTCACATTGTGTAGATGTTATTGTCGATTTGTAATTAATAGTTAATTATTAAAATAAAAATGTTATTTTGAACAGGCATTGCCGAACTTCAGAACGAAGTTCAGCGGATGACGACCCGCGCACAGACGGCAGAGAACAATCTGAACAAGCTAAAAGAAGAAGGAGACAAAGCAAAGGAACACGCCACTAAGTTGAAGGAGGAAATGGAAAAGTTAAAACAGGAAGTTGAGCAAGTGAGAGGAGATTCGGAACAACAGAAATCACAAGTAAGTATTTGTTAATATTTACATTTTTATTTGAACTATGTACTATATTTGTATATAGGGTAATATCCACCTCTGTAATATAATAACAAATATATTTTATTTCGCTGAATATTAAATTATTTAAATAATGGTGATGGATGGTATATATATGTATATATATCATATCAGAAAATTCCTTATTCAACTTAAAATCCTAGATAATTAAAATTGATCTAACAATTTTCTATAAAAAATTATTATTTGCAGCTATCAAATGAGGTGGCTTCACTAAGGGAGTTGTTGGCTTTGCGTGAAACGGAATTGTCGGAATTGAAACAAATGGCGGCCATTCCCGCGCAAAATGGACTTCCGCCTTCATCTAATGACGATCAGAAGGTAATTTATTTCTCGATAAAGTTTTTCATTCATTGATTTAATAAAGTCAAATAATAAGACATCAAATCAAATAATAAATAATTAAGACCAGATCAGAATAGGAACTATAGTTACTAGTTTATTTAAATTGGTCTATCTTATCAATAAATAATACATTAAAAAAAAACAAACTTACACAACTTACAGAGATTTCATCACACAGTACAAAACATTTTTAATTCACAATCGCCTAAGTAACAATTATAGGACTTACTACTTATTGCTACCAAAATACAGGCATTGTGTTTGCCCTTTGTAACTTTCTCTTTTTGTAAGGTGTTATAATAAAGTTTTAAATAAGTAAATAAATAAAATCAAAAATAATCCATATGTTTCTTAAAAAATTCAGCTTATAAAAAAGTATATAAGTTTCTCTTGTTTATTACACACATATATTAAGTGTTTCATATGCCTTGTTTCCAGCGGGCAGCTGAACTAGCCAAGGTAGAGAGTGTTGTAGAAATATTAAGAGGAGAATTGGCTGCGGCTCTCAAAGGCAGCTCTGAGCAGAAAGAACAGATAGCGACACTGAAAGACCAATTGCATCAATACCAGGACAAAAATAATGTGAGTTAAAACATTATATCATTCTAAATAACTTCCTAAACCTTTCTCTAAAATTATTTATATCCTACATATTTTGTTATTTGCCAATCTTTTAACTTAAAGTAATTGTAAAATTGTATCATTTATGTTTACTTCTAAGGGGTTTGAAGCCAGTTTAGTAAGTTTTTGTGAAAATAATACTTATAGAGTGATATTTAAATACTACTATATTATTTTCTTGATTATACTAAACAATAAAATATTATTTAAAAAACTAAAGAACACACTTTAATGTGAAATCGAACTAAAAAGTAAAAATTTATAAGTCCTGGCGATCGTAGGCAGGATAATGGGATATGCTTATCAAATTATTGTAATGTCATTCGCCCCTGAAAAGTCTTCAAAGTTAGAATAAAATCTGTGCGCGGAAAGTGGATCAAAATAGTGTTCAAAGGAGTCTGTTACAAACAAGCAAACAAACATACAGGCGAAACTAATAAAAGCGTGTTAAAAAAGCTTGTGGCGAGTCACCCTATGCATCATTAATCTAATAAAAGTCAAGACTCATCTTTGCAAGACACTTGAAAGAATTTATGAATACAAATAAAGAAAGCTATGTAGTTTGATTTGGTCAATTCATCATACCACCTGCCAACAGCATTTGCATTTACTATAATTCCATTGGACATCATAGTATCTATAATTTCAGTTAGAAACTAGAGTTTTACACCTCATTTCATAATCAACATAAAATATGTATATTATATATTTATGCACAATACATTTTTATAACTCATTCCTATTAGTTAGGTTTTTCTATAAACTTTATTTTTATTAGAATGTTTGTCTATGCACGCATTCCTCTGCGCTAAAGTTAACAGGTGTGAGTTTTTTTCGATTGATTTTTTTTTTAATAAACTTACTGCTTTTCGATCCTGCCTCCTGCCGCTCAGGAGTTGCGAACTAAAAACTGGAAAGTTATGGAGGCGTTACAATCGGCCGAAAAGGCCCTACAGGCGAAATCCAGCGCGTTGCCGGCCCAACATTCTTTGTCTGTAAGTGTTGCCATGTCCACACGTAAATATGCAAAATTATTACTGCTCTGTGCTACTTGTAAAAAGTTTATAAAATACCCTATCTCAAATCCGTGCACTCGTTGCTCCAAAGAACAGTAAATATAAATTATAAACAATAATTATTTCAACAGGAAGTTTCAGACATGAGCGCCTAAACAGACACAAAGAAAACTCTTCAGTTTAAACTTTTGTTATATTTGTATTGTGTCCCCCATTTTTACCCACCTTATCATTTGCTGTTCAACTTCCATTGGTTGTAACATAATGTTGATAGTCTAAAGTATTCTTTATGACTCTTGTTATTTTATACAAAACTAATTTTTATACTTCGGCTTGTAGCTCCATAGATCAGCACATTTAAAAAAATAACCAAAAATGCTTTTGCTTAATCGCATATATTCCTAATGTAGGCTAATTGGCCGGTAATTTTTATTAATAGGAAATAATCCAATTTAGGATTACATAAACAAATTTTATACATTAAAGTAAGACAGGTTAATCCTATCCTAAAATAAAATGCAATGTCTGTATCGTCAAGTGTTAAGGCGAGGTTCTCCAAGCGCACAATGCTAATGCCGCCAATCTGTGTGCGAAAGAAAGAACCGTCCTCAAACGCACCGGAATGACAAGGACAGCAATCATAACGCTGCGATGCGGTCGGAATGGAGCAGGAGCGAATGGTGCCGTAAAATCGTTGATTTTGAGAAAAAAACTATCGTGTTCTATAATATTTACAATATGATTACCGACATCGCTCATACCATCACAGACGCTTATTTTAGTTTGTTTTTCTATTTGTTAAATAACATACAATTTAAATAATATCGGTTTTAAGATGACGAATAGAGATATGTTTGGTTACATTTTTTTCTATTTGATAAAGTTTATCCAATTGTGTAACAGACATCCGATGGAGCTAAGAATATATCTCAAATATAAGTGGTTATTTTTTACATTTTTATAATGTAGTATTACAAAATGAAACCGTTTACAAAATCACATTTCTAGGAGAACCCCACCTTAATAAAATATTTTTTCCTAATAAAAATACACCTTTAAAGTTTTATTCAAAATATTCACATAAAATATAAATTCAACTTATACAAATTCTGTAATTGCCTTACATTGCTATCGGTAGCTAAGTAATTTGGTCGACTTTGCTGTGCTATGTATATATTTGCTTTCTATGCATAGACATTGGCATAATAATATTTAATGTGTATATAAAAATAAACAAACTATTATTATCAAATGTTGATTTTCACATAAAAAGTTATAAAATCTGAGTTATATTTCTTCACAATAATCAGAATCAGTACACATCATTGACATACATAAAACCCCAGTGATCGCGATGTCTTAAAATCGTCAGGCGCACATTTAGGGTTGCCACCTGTTTTGGGCAAATAAAGTACTTGGTTAATGATTGAAAAAAAGTATATTGCGTAAAAATAGAGTATGATTGATTTATTTTGATTTCTCATTATGCTAGGAATACATTTCTCGTTATTTTAATAAATAATTTAAAAAAAACTAGGCGTTCTTTTTTACTCAAACCTTACAAGCATCATGAATTATGTCAAAAAATAACCAGAAAAATTAGTCATTCGAAATAAAGTATTTTCGCGTACTTTATTGTTCTCGTAAAATATAGAGTAGGTACATATAGGTACACATAGGTATAAATAACATACAATACTTTAAAAGGACGTGTGGCAACCCTACGCACATTATCAAATTATGCACTTATTTTCCTTGAAAAAACATCAATCATTATCTTCCCATATTAAATATTGTTTTTACAAACAACTTTATATGACGCATATAAGATTGACTATCGAAAACAAAAATTTAAATAATGTCCTTCTAAACTTTGCATGTAAAATGAAGGTTATAAAGTAATCATATAACTTTTGAATGTTTATTTTCTTCAAGAGTGTGTATAGAGGTATTTTATTTATTAATGTTACACATATATTTTCTATATAATATTTTACAAATTTTAATAAAATTAAATAACACAATTACAACACTGTTACTATAATTATTCATTTTTATTTATTATGTCTATGTAATATAATTTGAATTATATATAGCATTATAATTTTCATCTAATTCACATTATATGTTAATTTATAGTAAATTTTTACACAAATGTTATCAACATACCACATAATTAAGAATTTCAAATATGTTATATATATAAGTTTCCATTTTGGAAATTGTATAGTCAATACCATTAAAGATATCAATTGTCTCCAGTTCTGATTGTATTCCTACAGATATGAATAATACTTTCAATTTGTATTCATAATGTTTATGTGGTTGAAAATCTATGCAATATTAAAATCTTGACAATATTGAATGACATCAAATTTTTATATTATAAAAGAAGTTATGTATATCAGTCAATGTTTTTTAAAGGATAACATAATGATGGTAGAATGAGTGATAAAATTATTTAATCATATCTACTCTATTGTACTTTAATTTACCAAATAAAAAAAATATTATATTCTACTTGTAGGAGGCAATAGTGAAGGCGCAAGAATCGCAGTACCTAGAAGTAGCTAATGTTCTCCGGTCAGCTTGTCCGGCTGTTGCACCAAACTCTGGCACTGGCCAAGATTGGCTACGCTCTTTCGCAGAAAACTTGAAGGCGGAATTCGCCAAAATGGAAGCTCAGAAGAAAGATTTAGAGAAGAAACAGAAAGTAGAAGAAGAAAGACAGGCACCCAAAGACGATGCTCGTCTCGGAGAGCTAACGGCGCAGAATGAACAGTTACAGACCCTTTTAGACAAATACAAGAGGGTTATAGATGACACTGTAAGTTTTATCTCTAGTCACATATACAGGGTGACTGTTAATTATTTGAGTATGTTATGTCTGGGGATCAAGTATGAAGAATAAAAATATTATTTAAAATAATTTGGGTGGCAGGGCTCGGGCGGACGACTACTTATATCGAACGTACAGCTGATCAGGATCCGCATCGAGTAGCTACATCTAAAAATACAAATAACTAATTTACACCATAATTCTTAAAATTTCATATACCTTACTTCCATTTGCATTTAAAGGTTAATGATTTTAATTTTTTTTATAGATATATCTAGTTCTAGATGCTAGGTTTAGGTGTAAATTATGACGGCCACCTTATAATTTTTTTAGCTGTTTTTTTCCTTTTCCATTTTAAGTTTTAAATGTATTAGCACACATACTTATACATGTTTCTCCTGCTAAAACTCGGAACATTTTATAGATGTCAGAGCATGAGTGTATTTACTTAGAATTTTTTTTTAAAAACCTAAATGTTCTTACAGGAAGGTGCATTAAGTCGTTTGCAACAAAATGTCACTGTAGAAGAACAGCGGTGGGCGAAACAGTTAGCCGAAAAGCAACACGAGTTAGATGACCTCAGGCAAAGAACTGTATCACAGGTATTTATCTATCACATCAAAAAAAAATTGTTTGTTTCAAACTTGGTATGAGTTATTAATGTAAGTTAAACAATAGTTTTGTAGCATTTGTCGAAACTATGAGTTTCTAAGTGTGTTTACATATGCAACATATGTTGCTCCTTACTTCATTAGGTTTAGCTTTTTAATACCCAAATTAGTAAAACACTATTATAAAGCAAACTTGGATCAGCAAAAACATTAGGCAACAATATTAACTTAAAAAAATTTGAAATCAAAGCAATTGTTACCTTGAATTATGTTAAATTTTTCTTTAAAAATACTTTTCTATATAGGAACCAATGGCGTTTGCATACTCCTGCATAGAAAAATCATTGCCCACCATCATGGAAGAGGTATACAATGGCAATACCATTCCTAAATGTCACTTCTGTGTTGTGACCATTGTTATGAATATTGTGCTTACAGAATTTGTGAAATCTATAATTTCAAATGCTTTTCTGCAAGTGACAAGGTGTGTTGCGGTGAAAGAAATGTTTTCAATCTTGATTATATCAAACTAGCTAAGTCTCGCAGTGTTACCTGCCATATCATATAATACATTTATCATATGAGGTGCTGGATAGTCGAAACTTCTCAGGCTGTGACATAGACAAAGATTGTTTCATTCATATATTATATTGACAATTATAAGTTATTTATAGTTTGGCTCCAATCTGCACTATGGTACACACAAAAAACAACCAAAATACTTTGCCTTTATTAAAATGTAATAGGTTGGTGATAGTTGCATATGTTTGTATCTCTATAGGTGATGGGTTTTTACTTAGATGCGTTGATACCTATAATCTATAATATTGATTTCTTTTCATACAGATGCAAAAGAGGATTGACACCTTAGAGGTTGAATTAAAGAAAGCACAAACAACGAACCACAGCAACAGTTTTGCGGATGCAGAAAGACTAACAGAGGTAAGTTTACTGATAAATTTGTGTTTTGTATTAATAATTTTGCAATTACCAATTTTGATATCTATATAAATATAAAATTTTAGGATGTTATGTGTATGCTTCAAATACTAAAAAAGTTTGCAACAATTATCTCAAATTTTGACACAATATGCAACCTGTTTCAAACATTGTTTTTTCTATTTTTCGTGTCAATAAACTTTTGATGTCATGAAAACAGCTCTTTTATAATCATTACCGCTATTTTCAATTTGATTGTGTTGTTAAATGTGCCATAGTGAAGCGTGGTAGGGTAAAACTACTATTATATAATTCTTTTGTGTGTGTATATAACTAAACTCTCATTGTCTTAATTTTGATTGAACTTTATGTGTATATTTGTATAAGATAGAGTTTGGACCTGTAACATGCTGTTATTGTTTAAGGACAATGTCCAAAAGAGGTACCAAAGTAGTATCAAGATCAAAATTATATAATAATTATTTCCATAATTTCTTACGACATTACAGTTCATAGATTTGATTTTTGAACAGGAAATTTAATTTATAGTATAAAGTATGAATTTTGCTATACCTACACAAAGTTTACACAATCGGTCAAAGAGATGTAGAATACAATAGAATTTTTTTTTATGAATTCAGATTTTTCCATTTTATTAGATATCTCCGACACTCGGGGAGGGTACAATAGAATTTTTTTTTATGAATTCAGATTTTTCCATTTTATTAGATATCTCCGACACTCGGGGAGGGGACAATAGAATTTTTTTTTATGAATTCAGATTTTTCCATTTTATTAGATATCTCCGACACGGGGAGTTAATATAATATAAGTCTGGTCTCCAAAACAATGCATGAACTTGGGCATTTTCCTTGCAGTAGTCTATGGTCTAGAATTGTTGTAAAAAAAAAAGGTGAATGGATTTCGATTAAATTTGACACACAGGCTGTTCAATATTTATCGTATAGGATGGATTTGGACATATCAAAAAATTACACAGGTGAAATTCTAGGGAGCAAGTTTTATTATAAATGTGTAATTATTTTATCATAGTTTATATATTATAATGTGTAAATATTTTACCAATAATGAAATGTCACTTGTGTTGTTACAGGAAAGGTTAATGGGATCATTAACAGATCAAATCAAATTTGCGTAATGGACCCTTACAGGTAAATAAATTATCACCAGTTCTGCAAAAGAAAACCTTTGGGTGTAACTAACAATGGCTTTTTTTCGATATTTGTTAACCTAATTTGTTAAAAGACAAACTTTATATATCTTTTTACCAGACGGACAAAAAGTTAATGTTCTTTGCTCGTTAAATGCCTAAACCAATTATGACGAGTTAAGTGTCATAGGCAGTATTACATCGGCACGAAACAAAAATAAAGGACGTAGTCATCTTAATATATAAAAATTACGGGTTACATTCTTTGTCCTCGGTGAATTCCTAAATTAGTGATGTAATTTTGTATGTCAATTTATAGTCTTAAAATCTTTTTATTGAAAATTATTTGTATATTATATGACAAAGAAAAACCTCGATATAATTACGAAAAAAATGTCATAAAACATCCCACGCTTTTTCAAAATAATATTAATATAGAATTATTTTAACTTTTTAATTAGATGCACTATTAATTACTGTTTTTTTTTTATTTGTAACATTTAAAACTAAATTAATTTTAACAGTTTATATTATTATTTTTCAATGTAATAATATTTTGTTAATTTAAATTTATTATTAAATTTCAATCAAATTTCATCAAAGCGCGAGGATCAAAAATTTGTATAAATCCTTTTCGAATTGGACCTTAATTGAACTTAAGGTCCAATTTGAAAACGATTTATCCCAATTCTGTAGATGTTTATACCGGCTATAACGTATACGAGCCTTTGTTCTTAAATAGTAATTTCACTGTATTTAATAGTTAATTTCAATATAATTTAACGTCTACCTTAGCCACAGCAACGCGTGGAAGGGTTTGACAGCAAAATTATAAATTAGTAAAAACGAGATCTCAGAGTAGATTATCGATAACGTCATTGTCTTCCTAGTTCGAAGCTAAGATATTTAAAATAAAACATTTTAAAATGAGTGTTATGTTGTAAAATATAAGGTTGGTATTAGTCTAAAATTATGATAACGAAAACGGACCAACCAATACCGTACCCCTTCTCTTTTCGTTTTACATAAGTGACTATGCGTTAGAAAGGGATAGGTGATACCAATAACGATATATCGGTACCGGCATCGTTTCGTTTAGGTTTGGTTACTAAACTACGTTACGACAGTTTTTTTGAAAACGGATATCAAAGTTTTGCATATCAATAACTAACGATATGTACCCGTAACCGTTTTCAGTTATGTTTTGATATATTGGACACATTTCTATGACATACTGTACCAAGTTGCATCAAGTTTAAACATTTCTTTTGGAGACTTATTATATTAAATCGTACTCCTACAGTTCTTTTCGTAAAAAAAAATGGGCTTCGGAGATATTTGACAGAATCGAAAAAATTATTCATTCAAAAACAGTTTCTATTGCATTCTACATCTCAATGACATATTATGTAAATGTCATGTAGGTAAAGCTAAATTCATACCTTTGTACTTTAAATTAAATTCCCGGTTTAAAAATTAAATCCATGAAGCATAATATCGAAAAGAAATAATTGCTATATAATTTTGATCTTGATGCATGAGATTTTTTGGTACCGCTTTTGGGGATTGTCCTTTTGAAAGAAGTTTTATTTCTAACAGTGTACTGTGTACTCACTTTGTTTTAAATAATTACTTTACATTGTATTGTCTTACTAGATGGCAGTTGAAGAGAAATAACATACATGAACAGTAAGACTTGCTCCGAAATTCGCTTAAAGGTGCCCATACATTGTTGAAGTTTACCACACGAACAAGTGCAGCCATCTTGAGTTCGGATCGATGCCACTGCCTTTGAATTTAAGCTTTATAAGTGATTTTTTTAAATTAAACTTTAGACGGACTGTACAATTTAATCGAGGGTCGAAAATACACTGCATCACTTGAAAGGCTACTTTCCACCGCATTACAGGTATACGGGATGATTGATGAGTCACCTCCGATACTAAAAGAGAGAATTCGGTACTCGATTGCCATCACATTTAAGTAATAAAATCACAGCATAGATTTCGAACAAATTTTCCAATAAACATGTAGTGTGGACACGATGTCTGCGGCGAACAGGTGGCCAGCTGGCGCAGTTCATTGACCTGAGAACAGCACGGCCCGCGCAGTATCTGCTAGGATGCACATTGGGTTTTGTAAATAATTACTGGACTTTTGATAACATTTACTCAGCGCTCAATTAATGTTTATTTATAATATTACTGATGTGCTTTTTATATGATTCCTACATATAATATTGAAGGTAAAACTCATCAATCAGCCTGTATATCATTAGCTTTTTTTTTTATTTTGCATATAGGTGTTGCAATGTAATTAAGACTTGATGCCAGTTTATATAGTTACGCATACATTTTACATTGATATTGAATGTGTATTCAGTTGTCAAAACCGTTTCCACTGCTCAATGCCTTGTTGAAAAATCCATTCATTTTGTACGGATTGCTTTTTTAGATTGTACTGTACTTTATGATTATTGTTTGAATGAAAATCATTGACATTACAGAATTTTGGTGAATTATTTACTACATTTTTCATCTATTAATATGACATGAAAAAAACCTGACATGTTAAAAGTTCGTTTTCATTATTTCTGTAAACTGCCTAAGTTTTTTTTAAATATGATTTCATTTACCATATCTCCGTTAACATATTATTAGGCATATCTGATACATATGCCTTTAAATACTCATATAATGGGTCTTTATCATTCATTTGTACTCAATAGTTTCAAATAAATGATAGTTTTAAGTCAATGAAAACTGTCTTTGTTTCTGTAATCCATAGATATAGTTGAAATATATTTTACGGTCGCTTGATGCTATAAGAATTCACTGCATTGTATGAAGCAGTATAGTTATAAAGGCTTATTATGTATATTATTGTTATTATAATTTATTAAATATATATTTTTTGGTGTATTTCAATCTATACCTTTACATAAAAACTCTTTATAGACGAAAATGTTATTTTTTATTATTTTAAATTACAGTTTATTTTATTATCGCAATGTTACATAAACTATTAAAAAGCCAATATATTATTAATAGTTTAAAAACAAATGGCAGTTAGGTTTTTATTTCTATTTCGTTAATAATATTTGATTGTGTCCTATTTTTGCAATTGTACTGAGAAAATATTAGCGATGTTTATGTTTAAATTATTTTTTTAGTTTGTGTATATGGTATGCGGTCAATATTCTTTTTTGTAATTTTATACTTTGCTCCGAATTAAAAAAAATTGCATTTCAACGATTTTATAGGAAAATTATTTATTATTCCAAATTGAAAATTGTATCATCTCTTGCAATTATCATTTGTCAGTGCCTTAGGGTAAGATTTGAATTTCATAAGCTGACTGTTTATCTTTTAGTTGTAATTATATCATATGCATGCTAACAATAAGCGCTACATTTAGAAAATAACTGTATTTCTTTTTTTACATTAATTTAATGGATAGAATATAAATGACGATAGTGAATCACTGTGTCGAATGTCCTGGAAAATATTAAATAGAAGTAGAGATGTAAAATCTTAAACTATATGTAACAAAGTAAGCCAGTTTATATGATGATTCATATACTAGATAAAGACATTATGAATAAAATATTTCTATGATTGTTCGTTTTTTTATTTTTACTAACAGCAATTGTTTTACTAATTGGAAAAATCAAGATTCACTTGAAAGGATAGTGCCCATTTTTATATGGCAAACCATACAAAGTTGCATAAAAATCAAAGATTTGTTTGGTGAAGTTAAATTAACTCTTACAGACATTCTTTTTGTAAAGAAAAGGTGTTCGAAGATATATGATAAATTTGATTAATAGATAATAGTTTTTTATTGCAATCTACATGTTTATGACAGTTTGCGCAAACGTCATGTAGATAAAGCAAAATTCATACTTTAAAATAGGCATGGGCCGTTTCAGTGATTTTTCACTTGCTATCGGTTATATAACGTTCTCATTGTAGGCAACGATAATGTTATATAACCCATACCAAGTGAAAAAACAGTGAAACTGCCTATGCCTACTTTGAAGTAAATTCCCTGTTTAAAAAACAAATCCATGAAGCGTAATGTCGTAAGACATTTTGAAAATAATTACTATATAATTTTGATCCTGATGCATGTGAATTTTTGGTAACCACTTTTGGGCATTGTGTTTTGCATAACCCCTTTTTCGCGGCATACGCGTTCGCTGAGATGAAAGTGAAACAGCTAGTATTTTCACTTGAAAATTTGTTTTTTAAAATTACGGAGTAATTGCAAAAGTTGTGTTATTTAATCTATAACTATTTCATATCTATATAAGCAGCCGAAATCAAGGAACTGACATTTTCAGCGCGCATCATGAAATTACAGTTCCTCATACATGCATGATGCGCATAAGCGTCACGAAATTCACATCTAATGCGCGCATTAAGCTGCATCAAGATGTTTTGGTATAAAATAATTGATATTGATTATGTTTATTAATTCCGTAGAGATTCGAGAGATATATTTTATTAGATATCTCATATAATACATACAATTTTTTTTACAAGTCGTAACTTCAATGTCTATTTTGAAACGATTTTTTTTTTGAATTGACATTGACAACTTCGGATCATAATGCAAGAGAGTACCGCTTTTTATTTAATTTATTGAAAAAATCTGACGGCTGACAAAGGTTATGTTTTTAAGGTATCTTGTTTACATTGATATTATTCATATTTTGATTTGAATTTATTGGCTGTTTATTATTTCAACTTACCGAATGGTTATCATATGTAGCGCAAAACACCGTCCATTCTCATCGTTTAAAAAGGATGGATGGACTGTGGCGTGCAGTGACTCTCATGTGCTTCATGGTTTTCGGTCATGAAAAAATATATGTGCGTGCTGGCGAATTGCACCGCGAAGGGAGACGTGCGCATGAGTTTAAAGTAACCTAGGTCGCGGACTCGCCAAAAGAGCTAATATACCATATATTATACAGTGTTTATTGAAAGTATGCAATAGTCGATGAGGTTACAACCATCATAAAGAACTTCAGAAACCGAACAGCACTGAAGCGGATGCTATCTCCAACCGTATCTTAAAGGTACTTTCCGAAGCTCATCTCCCTTTTGGTGGCAACATTCAGCAATCATCTTGGCAGCTGCTGCTTTTAGGACAATAGGAAAAGCAGTCGCCATGGCATCCCCGAATCTAATAACCATGAGATATCAAACCTTAAGCAAATCAGTCTCCTCAGTTCAATGGGGAAAATTTATAATCGCATAAAAGAGGTGCATCCTCCCCAAGAACTTTATCCTAGATCTCCTACCGAAAGAGCAGTACAGATTCAAGGCTGACCGCCCTAGCGTTTTTCAAGTTCATCTTTTTCTAGAGCATATACTCTATGGCGAGTGTCGTCTCATCGTTCGGAGAATCCAACGCATGTCGCGGTCTACGGTTTTCGTGTCGTCTACACGTGTCTGGCGGTATAGGCCTATACGTGGAGGCACCCACTACTTATTGATACGTATGAGTCGCGGTGGATTCCAAATAGCGGTGCGATGCCAATTTTAGGGCGTACAACATCCACCAATTTACGCATTTAGTCCTTTGTGTAAAAACGTGGGGGCCTTTGCGTGGAACCTCTGCGTTTGCGTTTGAAAATTACAATGCTTTTATAGCAAAATGTATACACGTATAACGGAAACAAACATTTTAGCCAAGAAATTGTCAACAATGTATATACACACAAGGTGTGCAATTATTAAAAAACCATATCTGTGAAAATTCAAGGAATTCTAAAAAATAAATAAATCAAAAATTTATCAAATCTTGTAAAAAAATATAGTATAAAGACATTTTACTTACGTGTAAAAATAAATATGATTGTTTATGCATCAGAATATTAATTGATGTACCTGTCTCAATAATTTATAGGATTATCCATTTTTTTTGCTAAAATTGAAAAAGCCTTATGGATCATTATAGGACTTATAGTTATTCATCTCCTTACCGTTGGTCACACTCGATTTTTTTACCATGAAACAACTAGATCAAAAATTTTACATATTACGAGGTAACGATGATTTAATTTTAATTAATCTAAAAAGTATCAGTTCGATCACACAGCTTGTAAGACTTGATAACTATGTCTGTAAGTAAATATATATAATTCTATATATATATTTTTCCTCGCGTGTCGATATATCCAAATGTTGAGACATCCGTACGAGACCACAACGATGTTCGTCCAAGTACACAGTCAGATCTACAGAGACCGACTACGACTACCCTTCAATTGACCAAAATAGTTTAAAAAATATGGGGATTAATTGAGAAATTTGCACATTTCGAAATTATAGATAAAAATATGTCCCAAGACCAGTGGTCGGTCATGTATGGCGCTATACTTTAAATTATGCAGGTATACTAAGAACTAGAAATGATAGTTCAGCTGTAATATATCAATCGTGTGGATTTTCTCACACTAAAAATTTTATCCTTTCACTTGATAATATTTTG
This sequence comes from Graphium colonna, assembly GCA_025505425.1. Classification (NCBI taxonomy): domain Eukaryota; kingdom Metazoa; phylum Arthropoda; class Insecta; order Lepidoptera; family Papilionidae; genus Graphium; species Graphium colonna. The sequence continues at coordinate 1,399,342 of JAOCPS010000009.1, forward strand.
TCTAGTATTTATTTTTTTAACTTGTTTGTTGTCATCGGTGATATTAATATACACATTTCTCCAAATAACCCCGATCTACGTTCTCCGGACTACGAAGGAATATTAAATGAAAGCAATATTACCTTTTAACCATATATAGATGTTTTCTCTAATAGAATACGTATGCTTATTTTCATCTTTAATATAGAAATATAAATCTCGCCGTCATCAACGTAATAACAACGTTATATAATGTGTCAGTCCATTTATCATACTGTATAACCACCTAGGGTGGTTGCAACCGAATCCCACATGCTAAAGATTGAACGTCCGCAGAGAGCAGTTCTAAAGGTTATCTGCTTCAAATCCTTTCTATTCCCAACACAAGAACCTCTTATCAAGTTCTGACTGTCCGACAACTTTATACTTTGTATTAGAAGAAAAGTTTATTTTCACAGAAAATTACGAAAACCGACTTCAAACGCTTTAAAAGTGTACTTTCGAAACATATTTTCCCCATTATTTTGATTTTAAAATCAAACTACTAATCCGATTTTGATAAATAATTTGTGGGTCCATTGTGGAAGTGTATCAGATAAAAAAAATATTCTTTCAAATCAGTTCATAAGTTGCGGAGATATATGCGGGATGACCACTTCCAATACTTTAAGACGTGGGGATCATAAATTTTTTATGGAGAAGGAGGCAAATAAGTAAGTATGTCACCTGATGGTAAGCGATCTCCGCTGCACATGGACTCCCGCAGCAGCAGAGAAGTAATAAGAGCGTTTCCGGCCGTTAAGGTAGGAGTAAGCTCTTTTCTTGAAGATCCCTAAGTTGTATGGGTCCGGAAATACCGGTGGCGACAATTGATTCCAACGGTATCGTGCGTAGCAGAAAATGTCGACGAAAACACACTGTCGTGGACTGCCAGCCATCGAGGTGGTATCGATGAAATTTGGTGGATTGTCGCGTTGTACGATGAACAAACTGTGCAACAGGTATTAATTCAAACAATTCTTCTGAACTCTTCCTGTGGTAGATGAGGTATAATATGCTTAGAGATGCAACATCTCTTCGCAGGGCCAATGAATCAAACCGATCGGAGAAGATTGGATCGTCGACGATTCGAGCAGCTTGATGTTGAATACGGTCAAATGAAAGGAACTGTTAAAGGGGCGCCCCAGCTATGTACGGCCGTGTAATTGAGTCTTATGTGGGTTAAACTATATTATACATACTAAATTTAGTCGACCCCAATCCGAGATTTTCTTGGTGATGCGCAACAACTCATATGCAGAATATATATATATATATATATATATATATATATCAGTACTTCTATATACTATGTATTCAATTCGTTAGTGGAGAAAATAAACATATTATTACTATGGTAAAATAAAA
>JAOCPS010000009.1:1400827-1411546 GCA_025505425.1 Graphium colonna
AATATAAGGAAATTACGTTTAAGATTATTATGTAATCAAATAATTATATTATAAAAAAACAATACTGGTGTAAATTACTCTGTGGAAATTAAATATACATCTACTGACCAACTTTACGAAAGCATTATAATTTACATAAGCCCTTAAAATACTTATCGATTTGATAGCATTTTCAACGTGAAAGCAGTATTTAAAAGCTGGGCATATTGTAAACTTAAAAAAATTATAAAATAATTTCCTTGCTTTGGGAGAATAATACAATTTTAGTCCTGATAATTACGATGACCGACCATCGAATATCTCAAATATTACAGTAAAATATAAACATTGGAATATCTATCAACACAGCATTATAAAGCTTAGTTTCCACTAACTACCTAATTGTTTAGCAGACATGCGTTGGCCTCAGTAGAACGGAAAGATTTATCACCTGACAATAGATGTCTTCACTCACCACGGACGACTGAGGTGTCATTGCGGGACACCTTAGTAGGCAGCACTACATCGTGGAATTCACCAGAGTGGACCAGTTTGTTACTCTCTGAATCACCGTTATTTTTTCCCTCTACATTCTCAAAAGGTGTGACTACATCCAACTCATCAGAAGATACAACTGTTGCAACTTTAGCTTTTATATCAGAAGTTGTAGCTAAATCCTGATTGTCAATCTGTTTTTCTTCTACAGTCCCCTTAGATAATACATCATCACTATCACTATCGTCAGATATTGTGGACTCTACAGGCAAATCATCATTAACGGTTTTTCGTTCTTCATTTTTGGCGTCATCTAATAAAACTTCTTTTACTGATTCGTGTTCTTCGCTCAAGCGAGTACTGTTATTGCTAGGCGGAGAAATAGATTGAACTGCATCCTCTCTTTTCAATTGTTTCCTACGCTCGCTTTTATCGTAGCCCAACGGATGTAAATTAGAAGAAGCCGGCGGGCTGCCGTCTAATGATAACTCCACGGACGTTAACATACTTTCATCTCTACTTAAAAAGTGACTACCTTCAGGAACAATATGTATATTTAAAACTGTTTTATTTCTAGCCGGATCAGGATCAGTTTCGAATGAAGCAGGTGGATCGTCGGAGTCCGCTAAAGATGTACTCGAAATTGTTTTGTTACGATTCAATCTGTTCCTGACTAAAAACCCTCTTATATGAGCTTGAATAACGGTAGCAGCACTGGATAATGTAGAAGAGTCATCGGTAGATAAAGACAATGACTTTTCCTCGTTTACTGTTTGCAATACCGTATCCATGCGACTAATGCCAATAGGCCGTTTGTCCTTGCTTAAGATTTGACTTTGATTCAAATAAGCTGTATCCTGAAATGTTTTGATATTAAATATCTGTTTGTGTAGTTAGTACTTACATTTTACTAAACAATAAAATTTATATAAAATCACTAATATATCATGTGTATCACTGAAGTCTACATTTTACGAAGCACGTGAAAACTACGATAAATAGGATGCAATATGTGTAGCCTCATCATTTTTGTCGTAATCTTCCTAAAAAAAATCAATTGCACATAGATGCAAGCACTATCTACCAAATATAATAATAACACTTAAATTATAATGCCGTGCATTAAATATTAAAACAAACGTTGAAGTATGTAGTTATTCAGTTTGTAATTTCATGCATGATGACTAGATAGTTAAACTCCAATTGTGTGTGAAAATGTGAATACCGCTGCGCAATAAAGTTATATGAGTAAAGTCATGAGATTTTTTTTGCATTAGGTGTAAGTAGTAGTTAAAAATACCTTCATGTCGCTATCGTGATCAAATATATTGAATTCAATGTTTGTAGAATCGTCAAAGCTAGATGTTTTACTTCTGAAAAGAAAATTGCGAAATACTTTCTGTATTGTTACAGCAGCTGTTTCCAAATCCATTGGTTTAGTGTTTTTTGGCTGTACTATTCCGGACTCTTTCGATTCAACAGTACCATTTTCATCGTTGTTTTGGGCTTCATTCTTATTATTGTTATCAATTAATTCACCTTCATCATTTTGCTGAAGGTCAATGTTAATAATTAATGGCTTATCAATAATCTCATCAATGATCTCTGTTCCTACACTGGACACATTCACTAATTTCTTGTCAGGGTCCTGAGTCTGTAACTGATCGAGATGCGACGGTTCCACGTTTATCTGAATATGTTCCTTATTATATGAGTTAGTATCATAATGCTCTAACACCAATTCAGATTGCTTATAGCTCGAATTTACACTCTGGATTACACCGTTACCGTCTTCCGGATCGCCTTTATTGATATCATCTTTTGTAACATTTAATTCGGCCTTTGGTCTATCTTTGGATAGATCACCTGTAGCTTCAAATACTCTTTCATCCTGGTTTGATAAAGATTCACCATTGTTTGTTTCATTAGTTGTCATAGTCCATTCATTGTCGTCTGTTGTTTTAATAATTTCCTTTTCTAAATTTTTGCCACTCACATCTTCACCTTGAATTTCAATAACGATTCTTGTTTGTTCTTCGGTAATTGATTTCATGTCTTCTTGAACTTTTACCTCTTTCTGGCAGTTTTGATAATCGCTGTTAGTGTGGTCCTCCATTACTTTTTGATGTTTTTCATCCTTCGGAACTGATTCTTCTTCTACGTCCATATGATAATTTTCTGGTTTAGTAAGATCTGGTTTCGCTTGTTTACTTTTTTCATTATTAACAACTATTTCTTCAATTTCTTTTTGATCTTCTTCATTAGTAACAGAAGGATCTTTAATTTCTTTTTGATTTCTTTCCTCATTAACAGCAACTTCTTTTATTTTATTTTGGTCACCTTCTTTATCAATAACGGGTTGTGCTTCTATTCCCTCTTGGTGATTTTTGTTGTTAATAGCATGATCCTCTTTTATTTCATTTTGGTTATCTGTTTCCATAATGATAAATGTTTCAATTTCCTTTTGATTATTTTTCTCATCAAAAGCAGTTTCTTCCTCTTTTGTTTCATTTTGATGAACTTTTTTATCAGTAATAGGTTGTTCTTCCGTTCCCTTTTTGTTATTTTCGCCATGAAACATAACCACCTCTTTTATTTCAGTTTGGTCACCTTTATTAGTAACAGATTGCTCGTCATTTTCACTTTCGTAATTTCCAATTTTAACAACAGCTTCTACTTTTAATTCATTTTGATCGTCACCTTCGTCATGGGTAACAGGCTGCTCTTCTATTTCTGTTGTTTTTTCTTTTACTTCTTTTTGTTGAATTTGGATATTTCCGTCAGCGCCAGCAACGATGTTATCGATAAGTATTGTGAGTGTAAAATTATTATTTGCTTCGCTTTGGCATTTATCATTATTGCTATTGCCTGCAATTTCGTTATCATTTACATAATCATTTTTATCTTCTGGTTGATTCTCTATGTCTCGTTGCTGGTTTACTTTTTCTCGTGCGTTTTCTTCATTGACGTCACGGATTTCATTGGCTGTAATCTCATTTAAGAACTCCTCTTTGGTATGATCATCAGTCTCGGTTGCAATAATACCTTTTGTTTCTTCACTAGTTATCTCATCGGCTACGTTTTGTACCAAATGAATAGGGCTGTTTTCAATATTTTTATTAATCTGATTATCAGATTCCTCGTGTTGCTCGTTCTCATCGCTGCAGTTGTTCACATAAACATTAGAAGTTGTTATTTCTTCATCAAATTTTTCGTTCGCTTTTTTGTGTTCGACATTTTCCGAAGTTGTGACTGAATTATTATTAAAGTGTTCACCGTCGCTTTTAAGATTATCATTTGATAGGTTTTCGTTTAATTTTATAGGAAGGCACTCTGCATCAAAACTTTTCGTCTCATATGTAACTATGACTTGCTTGTTTAACTGCAACTTTTGCATTTCGAAATCATATTTCTGACGCCTTTGCTCTGCTCTTTGCCTTATGACACTATTAGCTTTTAAAATTTTTTGTTCCAAAGTAAGGTATCGTTTCGGTGCTATAACGTTAAAATATTTTTTTTAATATTAAATAAGCAGACCAGTATAAAGACTGTGTATTTGACCTTAGTGAAAAAGCCAAGTGTACATTATATTTTAATAAGCTCTATATATTTGAGGTCAACAAAATAGTTTATTATAAATAATATATGATATATTTAATTTAATATTTTAACATCTTTAGAATTTATACGCTTTACTAAAGCACATAAAAATGTGAATAAAACCTATATAATATTCAAAATTACTTTTAAATAATACTTACTACCGTGGTCTCTCAACTCTAGCAACTTTCTCATGTGCTCCGCACAAAATTCATATACTTCAGTTGGATTATTCTTTAATACTTCCTTTGTTAGCCCCTCCATTAATTCTACTAGGCCTGGAGGCATTTTGGGTGCAGGTGGGGCGTCTACATAAGATCTCGAACCGAAAAGCTTCATTTTATATATTTTTTATAAGCGCGTTGGAAAGTTTCGTCACAGATCGCCCGTTTTCACTTCACACTTAACATACCTTTACAAGCTCACTCAACAAAATCGACGGATAAAGTGAACACTTGACAACGGGTGTGCTGGTCGATACATGTAGTGTTTGCAATTGGTCGTCATGGCGATGCGCCAAACTTGAACTTGAAACCAAAGCTTGCCATTATCGATCCAACAAGTTCAAAGTACCTAAAAGCACCCATTGGTGACCCGCAGCGGTCGACTCGCCTATAAGGCGAACTGAATGAAGGCCATTTCAACAACAAAGTCAAATTACGTTACTCGTAGACATGCGTTTGTTTTTTATTATTTTTATACAGATTCGTGTTACAAGTGTTATCAAAATTTCAGTAGCGTCCCCCCTCGAGGGGATACCAGACATGTTACAACATTAGTAATACAAATAACAGAGGGTTAACATCCTAGATTTTTAGTAAATAAAATATATAATCGTAATGATAAGCACTACCTAAGCGTGGAAGAAGTCGTAGGCCTCGAGATGGAAATGAGAAAGAAAAGTGACAAGTGCCGTATTCGGGGAGAACGCGGGGGCCAGGGGACGAGACGAAGCCGCCGCAAACGCCCGCTTGCACACAAACAATCCAATTCATGTGAATCAACTTTTTTATTTTCATACTGTGTTCTATAATAGTAATTTATATATAAGATCATATATTTAATTTTTGCAATGTTAATACATTATACATAACAAACATCTCCATAGTGTACATACATACATCGCGGTAGCGCTGCTGGCGGCGCGTTTCGGCGACGCTCCGCCGGTGATGATAGAAAAATTAATGGCTACAGTAATATCATACAAATTAATGACTATTCCCTTACAAATTATCATAACTACCTTTAGCATTGTTCTACTCCAATATGATCAAATGAACGTTTCCACCGAGCCATATGCGTGTTATATGATGTCTCCAGTTCGCTCCGACCGATTCGACCTACTATCGCGTGCCACTCCCGCAGCTATGTATAAAAATCATCGTCCGCTATAAATTTATAATAAATAAATGCCTATTTACACTATGTAACTATACAAAATGATAGTACGACGAAATTACATTTTTGAATCCAGCATCTAATTTTTTTTAAATGAAGATCTCATATATAGAACAATCTACCCGCGGGTCCCTTCCGAGTCCCGACCGTATTAGAGACCCGCGCACTAAAATATTACATCTTGCAATTTACCTATCTTTGTTTTTTTTTGTACAATCATATTCAGCCGAAAGCTGGGTGCCCGATTATTACAAATATCGGTGATTCAAAATGCAATACAATCGATCATGCATCAATAATACATACAACTTTTGTTTTTTCTTTTCTTATTTTTTTCTCAACTTATTTAAACAATTTAACAATGTTGGAAAAATCCTAAAGTAATGTATCATTAACCTATGTAAACATATATAAAATACTATTAGAGTAATAATGACAGTGCATTCGGGGCGCGGATACTTCGAGAGTGTCGGATGCAAAGATAGAGGGCGCGAGCGAACCGACGGACAACAGTGGGAGTGGGTTGCCACCTTCGCGTCTATCGCGTTGGAATACAGCGGTACGGATAAGCCGGGGCACAAGGAAATGCGTGTGATAACTCCACTAACGAATTTTATTTTACCCTAATATGCTATGAGCGAGAAGACATGCTTATATCACCTTATAAGTCCGCTCAAACATATTACATCCGCATAAATATCTAGTATAAAGAAATGTATAAAATTAAAAATATAGCATCTTTCATATATTTCTCTCAACACTATATAGTTTAGTATAAATATAACCAACCATGACTTTACACAATGCATCATGAACGCCCACAAAACGGAGTCTTGAATTTCCAATTTACTGCTAAAAGACTCGCGTTTAAAGTAAAAGTTTCTATTTCAAAGACATACAGATACACATTTAAACCGGACACAAAGGAAGAAAAAAATGCAAGGTACTCGAGTACCAGGTGGCAACCCAAAATAAAGTGATCGGTACATGCCCGAACGAACAAATCATTAGAGGTGTAACAAAATGGCGTGGTTAACGAAAAATGTAATTGAATAGACAGTACGAATGGATGCGTTATCGAGTAGAGTCTGGGCGGGGCCTAGCGCAGGCATCACTTGGCCACGCCGGCCTGCTGCCGCTTGTGACTGATCTCCAGCTCGCCCAGCTTCTTCCACAGCTCGTCGCGCTCCTTCTCGCGTTTCTTCTCTCTGCAAAATAAACAGCCAATTAATGTCAAAAACAGCTAGACAAATTTTATATATGGTTGGCGGTTAACGCAGTTGCTGAGACGTTGGCTGCTGCGTGGCAAGTCATGGGTTCGATCTCGCCCATAGTATTTGTATGACTAACAAATATTTATTTCCGATTTAGGTGCCTATCTTAGTGAATTGTAGTACAAAACACCCTTGTAACAAAAGACTTAAATCTTACATCGCATCTACTTGTCATCTTCATCAACCAACTGCGCATATATAGCGCTCTAATGTACAGTACGTTTGTGCACTATATCTGATATGACTTCAGAGAAATCAGTCGGAATACTGGCTATACATCCCTATTACATCCATGTGAGTCCATAACCTGACTAAGAACAGTCTTTATTCTAAAAGGGTTTGAACTCATATAACACAAATAGTAATAATAGGGCTATGATGGCAGGAGTAGTAGTAACAGGATGCAAAAACATATTTTATTGAATATGCTCAGCATTGTACTATGCAAAGTCTACTCACGACTGGACAAAAAGCAAGACCGGGCCGCTAACCTAATCTTAAAAAGAAGCTACTGTAAGACTTGACAAAAAAATTACTATTAAAATCATACATATGAAATAAAACATTAGAAATCGTCTCGTCGATGTCTTGATACACGTAGTAATTTTTAGTGGAGCACACATTTTCAAAACTCTTTTCATAAGGGCCACAGAAAAGAAGGGCCGAATCGTTTAGGTCTGCAGACCGCATTTTGACATTGCTGAACTACCTAATTCCAAATAAATTATGACTCAATCACTTATCCTTTTTAAGTTATGCAGACATAAAATATAAAGAAGCAAACTCTTTGTACTGTTTGAAGTATAAAATTAATCACAGTTAAAATTTATATAGGGAAGGTGCACAAATATTTTTATATAATATGTTTTAAAAACATTAAATTTATAAAATAAACTATTACACACTACCATGGCATTTGTACTAGACTTCCTAAACAGTTGTGTAAATTTTAATGAAATTTAGTTTATTTGGGTGGAGCCACAATGTCTGCTAGAATAGTCTTCTAGTCTGACTATATTGCTGAAGGTCGAACATGACAACAGTTAAGTGCTTTATATTGAAATACCGCCTAAGAGCCGAGAAAATAACTGGATTTGATTTTTAGAAAGAGTTTTTGTATAGTTATCTAATAAACTGTTCAAATAAAAATGTCATAAAATTGCGAGTAAAACCGCAAAGTACAGCTAGTATATAATATGAAATTCAACACTACTCACTTTTGCCGCTCCGCCTTATAGCTAGCTGTGAGTTCATCAAACAGCTTGGAGTTCATCTCCATGAAGGTCTTAAGCACATTGTATACAAGTGCCACAATGGTTTGATTCCAGTGCTCCTTGCTGATTCGATACAGGGCAGGGAACATTATGGGCATTATCACTTGGTTGTTCTCCTCCATCAGGGAAAGTATGTATTCGTTGTTCCAAAAGTATAACGCCCTTTCAGCCACCTGAAATAAAGTTCACTCCATATTAACATATTTTATATTCACAAGTTACAGTATTAGCAGTATGAAATTTAATTTAATTTTTCTTTCTAAAATTAACCATAGCATGAAGTATCTTCAGAAATTCTGTCATAATGTTAAATTGGTCAAAATTATTCATACTACTATTAACTTGCACACTTGGCAAACATACAAAAATAATTAATTAGACATATTATAACATCATATCTCTCATTATCAAAAAAGATATGATTCAGAGTTAAACTTATATTTGTGTTTGCAATTATTTATAATGATTTGAATAATATCATAAGTAAAATTAAAAAGCAGATAAAGGGGCTATTGTAGTTTTTTTTTAAATATTTATAAAATCATGTATTTTTTTTTTAATTTTAATATTAAATACACACCTGAAAATGTGGACTGGAGACACATTTTGCAATTTGTCTAAATAATGGCTCTTGTATTTTGGCAAATTGAGCTGGCTCAATCACATCCAATATCTCTTCAATCTCGCCCAAGAACATAACCTGCAAACAAATAATTCGAAATATATTAAATTTTTATATCAATAATTATGTACTTTTTGAGGGATGTTTATTATTGTTTCGGTCTTAACTTGCTTGATGGACATGGGCGTATCGTAATAGACCATTCTGGGGTGGGCACTAGGTCATCCTGGGGTGGGCACTATACCATCTTGGGGTGAGCACTCCCCCCATATATACGCCGAAGTTGATGGATAGTGATTAAACCATCCAGTAATTTAAATTACACAGCAGAATAATAATCCTGATCATAAGAAAATTCTAACAATTTAAATGGTTTTTCAGATATATATTTTAAAACAGTGATCATTTTCTAACAGATATGATATAAAATTTTATTAATGCAGGTGTGCCTGGACAAATCTTTCAAGAAATATTTATTTATTTACTCCAATTCACTGCAAACAGTTGTCGGTGAAAACTTAAAAACTTGCGCAGTTATTTCCTCCAAAGGAAATCGATTTAGGCCGCACGGCTGCCTTCGCCGCTATACCGCGTTTATTGAATGAGAAGCATTTTAGTTTTCAACCTGGTAGCTATTTGAATTTGTGGCAACATAAATATAACGGATTTATAACGGACTTCGTTAGTTTATGAATTTTTGAATTTATGATATACGAAAAATAATTCGGTTTTGGTAATTCTTGCAGTTATTGAGAAAGCAGATGCAATATAAGTTATCGAGTTTTTAATTTCTTTATTTAGTACCAAATCCGGTGGTAGTTATTGTGCATAGAAAACAAATAAATAATCTGAATTTTTTATATACCTGAAACGTACATATATTATCCGATTTTGTTTTTGAGACTTACGCGAATATTGAACATTTTTAAATTAAACAACTTTACGGATTTTATCGCGGTTTATTTTTAAATATTTATCACCCGACGTTTCGAACCCTTTACAGCGTTCATGGTCACGGGTAGGACTATCCTACTACGTCGGGTAATAAAATTTAAAAATAACCGAGATAAAATCCGTAAAGTTGTTTAATTAAAAATATATTATCTGTCCAGATTCAAAGTCATGACCTCAAGCTCGACATTCTGACGTCAGTAAGTTACTATAGAATATATTTTGTACTAGATAGGAATAGGAAAAGAAAAGTGTAGACATGGTCATCCGGCATCTGCAAAAGTCATGCATACTTTATTTTATGCCGACTTTATAAAGGGCGGTGGTGCTTCCCCGGGTGAAGTGCAGCAAAAGCTGTGAAAAGTTGTTATGCTCTACCACCTCTAAGATATAATATTTAAATTACGTATATGTAAAAATATATTGTTACGGGAATACAACAAAATTGCCATCAAAACACGTGCTAACGGAACATAGATGAAATTTTTCAATCAAAATAAAAATGTGGACAAAATTTCGACTGAAACCCTTAATCCTAAGAAATAAAGAGAAAATTAATATGAAACGAGTTATATGTTTTTAAAAGAAGACTGCCAACAGATTTCAACCACCTCAGAAATTAACTCTTATTATACATTAATTTATAGTTTAAAAAAAGGATTTTTATAAAAAAAAATTGTGGAAAGAATCTAAAACCACTTTTTGAGTAAGCAAATATTTTTCTTCATTGGTTCAAAAAGCCAAAGTTCTGCAACAACTTGCATAGGAAAACAGTATGAAAACACAATTCCACCTTTTACGAAAACGTACGATGCGCAGGAAAGGTCATGACGACCATCTTTTGGGATACTGAAGAAATCCTGTTAATTAATAACAATGATCGTAGCGTCACCAGAATAGGAGATAACTTTGATTGCTTCCTAAAACTTTGAGGGAATCCACCAACAAACACAAAGTTAGTAGGTTGGGAAGATTTTTGGCCCTTAAAAATAACCGTTCCGGTGATGTTTTTAAAGAATTCCTGCAATGTTGGAATTCTGCAACCGCTATGCAGGTCGATATTGCGCTGATACCACTGGGCTCCGGTCACCCTGCGTATGTATTTTTTTGGACTGTTTGCAGTTTA
>JAOCPS010000009.1:1436670-1447289 GCA_025505425.1 Graphium colonna
TAGAGCACTAACTTTTGCAGTTTTATTCAATATTGTAATTTTTCAAGGTGGTCTCAAACTTTTGGCCGGCAGTGTATGCGATGACGGCGACTGAACAACGTAAAGAGCTGCGTTCATAAAACATCTGGACACCGTCGATTGTTAGAATTTTAAATTAACAGTTACTTTTAATACTAGAAGTTATCACGTACTTACAATATGCTTTCAAGCTTTTCTTACCTATTCCCTTCAATATTCAAGGACGTTATAGGTGGAGATCATATAAAAAATATAAATGTAATACCAAATGTAAATATTCATTGACCACTTATTGAAAGTTGATTAATTATTTACGAAAACTATAAGCATCCTAGCGGACACACCGCGAGCCATGCCGTTTTCGGGACAATGAACTGCCCCAGTTGGCCACCTGTTCCAGCATAGCGTCCATGCTTTACCCATTTATTTGAAATTTTGTTTGAATACTATGCACCTAATTTTATTACATAAATATGATGACAATCAAGTGCCAAGTGCTCTCATTTATCGTATGTGACTCGCCAATCAACCTGTATAAAAAAGTTATGTAGATATAAAAATCCACTTGTTGACATACATTAATAATTTAAGACTTTGTGATTAATGTATGAGGATTTTTTAAAACATTTTTACTTACTGTGCCCGCCCTCTTCTGCCACGTCTACCAGCTATAACCGGTGTGGAGAAATGCTCAGGATGTGTTAGAGGTAGCTGGTCTAGAGTTTCACTTTCATTGAAATGTCGACCGCTTTTAAGACACAAAGCAGACCGGCGTAATGTTGTTATATCTCCATCATCAAACACTGAAAATAGTTTAAATATAGAAAGATAAGAAAGTTCTCAAAATTATGCAAATTTAAACATTTATCGAGTTTCTTGATATGTCTAGGTCATAAGCTGTGAATACACAAATTATCACACACACAACACACATTGAGCCATACAGAAAACAAACTGTTATACAGAAGACATGCTGTGCCTGTTTGTAAATCACATAACCATTTTTTATTATAAGGATAGTCATTCACAGCAAGTAAGAATAATAAATGGATTTTACCCTGATTAATTTAATAAATGTAAAACTGAATTCGTTTTTGGTTTGTAATACATTTACATATTGCCTTTTAAACCAAATATACTATTTTGTATATGTTACACAAAGTTAATAGAAAATAAATAACTGTACTTGACCAATACAAAAGTAACTTTTAGACGGTTTGTGGCATAATAAATACATAAAAATCTTTGGGACTGAATTATGGCCACAATGGTGGCCAGTCTATTCAGAGATTGCAGCCAACTGTGCAGTACATATTATAGTTCACAAGTTTATGTGCAAGCACAGGTCCACTCACTGGCCCTTTACTCTCATAACAGAATGGGACAGATATCCGACACAATTGGAGATACATCAGATGCTGGTCTGATTTTGTACATGCCCATTCGACTCATGGATCATATTTATTTTCAGGCAATTTAGTGGGCTGCCCCATTGCCTTAACCCAAACAAGAAACAGTAACACAAAGATATTGTTTCCCATGGGATTCAAACCATAGACCTGGTGTTGACAAAGACAAGGTTCATAACACTGAGCTAGACTTGGCAAAATAATTTAACCAACTAACAAAAATAAGCTATAAAATTTGACATGGAGTATGGATAAAAAAAACGGGACTCTTAATATACTGGATGAAAAGCAATATCCTTAAATAAATCTGTTCCTCAGTTATCTTCTAAGATGTGACATTTACCTAGTTTAGCTATGCCCATTTGGTCTATTTATTTTATTCTTTATATATGGAGAAAGAAGCCTAGCTTCTTTACAAATTAAATTATTAATATCAATGTAGATTAATATAAAAAATTATAATTATATAATTACCCTCTTTTTTACTATTGTTACACAAAGAAACCAAGATACACAGTCTCAGATAAAATTAAGAATCAAAACCATCTATTTCTATTCTGTTAGAATTTTATTATAAAGATTCATTCCATAAAAAAAAGACATGATATTAATTCGATGTCTAGCAAATTTAATATTACATTAAGAGATATTATTTTCACAGATAATTGTAAAATCAACTTCAAATACCATAGAAATAAACTTTTAGTACATATTGTTCAGTTATTTTGATCTGATACAAAAACTATAGGACAGAATTATCAAATTTGTATTAGACCACCTCAGAAATATGCTTTTAAATAAAAAAAGTATATTTAAAATTGGTCCATTAGCAAAGACATTAGGGCAAATATATAAAAAAGATAATTGCGGCCAAATATATAGCCTTCTCCCTTTTTAATTTGGTTAGTTAAACATGTAGGTAAATTTAGAAAAATAGAAGGAAACTACAATCATTATGTATCAGTTGATTTTTAAACCCAAAATATTTTAATACAATTTTTATATTTATTATATTTAATTGACTTAACTGTATATTTGGAACTATTGACTTCGCAGGAGTTATTAAGTTTGATATGAAGTTTCAGCATAAAAATTAACTATACAATTTATTAAATTTGGCTAAAATCTCAGTGCTAGACCAAAAATGTAAATGATAGACAATTATAACTAAAAAGTAAATATCCAGTTTAAATAACATAGTACTTTTAGTACTGCATGATTTTAGAATCTTTACATTCTATACTTATATTTTATATAACTCTTAGAAAACTACAAAATTGATCTAGTGATGAACAGTCTTTTTTAATGTCATTATAATTTTTATTTTTTTTAAAAAATCAAGTTGTGACATATTAGTTTTTATGTTTTAAAAAAAAATTAAGTGACCATATGCACAACAAAAAAGAATTATTACAGAAGTAATTTTCTTACCAACAGTATATTGGCTACAGTCTTGTATCTTTGTTATAACAGCCTCCATTGCATCTTTTTTAGGATCCTGTTTCACCTCAACTGTGCTTCCAACTCGTAGTGTCCCCTTTATCATGTCATCATTCACGGTGGTGATTCCACCAGCTTTTAATGTTACCTAAAATACAATCACCATTTACCTAATAAATATGTACACAACTAATGATTGTAAGTATTATTTGATGTTGGTAGGAATATTAAGTTGATAAAATAAATCAGAATATGTTAAAATGTTTATTTAGCTCATTCAATTTTTTTTTATAAACATATGGAAAAAAAATTTAAAGATAAAGGTAATTATCACTAGTAAATAATGATTATGAAAATAAAATTTTCAACTCTAAATATCCAGATAGATACGGATAGGTTTAAAGTGGTATATGACAGCTTTAGTTTACCTTGCATTTTATATTACGGACAACCTTCTTTATTTTAGCTTCACAAAATGCACCTTTATATTTAGCACTCACATCAGTCCCAACCGGCAAGAATGGCGGATCATCACCCTGCTATAATCAAAGATACGAAATCAAAATTAGGTACTTCATAAAAAAAACTTTTAAGAAAATCTAAAAGGAGTTAGTTATTTACCATGTTTGACGTAATCTTCTATCTAAACACAGGTTTTCTTTATAAATCCTGCGAAACAGTAATTAAAATAGGAAATTATAAATATTAATTATGAACAGGACTCATGAACTACGTACAAAATCAAATGGGAACAACAGCAATACATCACTTTGTTATAAAAACAGTATTCATATTATTTAAAAAACAGATTTTTATAGGAATATAATTAATATCAGAAGACAAATCCGACTCTTCTCTTAGTTCTTAAAAAAACTTTTAAACGCTATAATTCTAAAAGTTGTTATGACTGCGCGGCAAATTATATATTGTTAAGCTAGAAACCTCTTTAAAATATGGATAAAGATGAATTCACATCTAACGATAACAGCACTAGATTTATATTGAAAAAAATCACATCTTAATAAAATTAATAATCAGTAATTTCTAAATAAATTACTGGATCAAACGATTCACGTACACCATCTTCGATAAATGACATTTCCTTTGTATTTTCCATTTTGTCAATTTCTCATATTGTTGCCATTTAAATTGTATAACTTTGAAATGTTGTTTATATTAGGAATGCAAAAAAATATTATTTCTACGACTTACGCAAATATTTGACATTTTAAATTAAACAACTTTACGGATTTTATCGTGGTTTATTTTTGAATTTTATTACCCGACGTTTCGAACCCTTTACAGCGTTCATAGTCACGGGCAGGGTAACAAAAGTTTAATTTAAGCTAAAGAAATAAATAGATATCTTTCAATATTTTTAATCACGCTTTTTTTTTAGATTATTAAAGCATTCATTTTTGGGCGGACCCTATAATTATACTGCAGGAGCAACCAGCGTAACAAAATTGTTCCAAACGTGTAGAAATAAAAATTGAATTAGTAATAATGCTTACTATATTGCAGTTAAACTGCTTGTTTAGAAAATTTTAAGGTTTGATTAATTAATATAATGAAATGTTTTGAATCTCTTGAAAAATGTACTTATAAATTTTACGTTTTTGATTTTTGCTCTCTTGTAAATTGTACGTTTTTAGTTGAATAAACTGAAATATTCATTGGTATAGTTTGTTTAAAATTGTAGTAACTATTTCTTATATCATTTGAATAAAATATATTAAGGTTAAATCTAAAATTAAAAGTTAAAAACTCATATTGTTTATTATATTTATAAAAATTCAATATATTTATACGTTTAGGCCTCAATTAACAATTTATAAATAAGCAGAATTTAACTATTATTTGGTGTCTGCGAAACTATCTGTCTAGTATTAGAATTTTGAATAATGCGATTACACGCAGTATGGCTGATATGGGTTGGATATGTTTGAATTGAATGGTAACATTGTCTAACCATAGCATATCTTACTTTTATTATCTTTCCTATTTGTTATCTACGTGACTGACACTAATGAACATTGAACACGTCAAAATTAGTTTTTTGATTCAGCGACTGATACGAAAAGATGTTTTGAAAATGTATTTGTTGACAATTATACGGTTTTGGAGTGCTTAGAAACTTTCACAGATATTTCTTATGTAAATTTTGAGTGTTTTAATGTGTCGGACGTATTAAGTTCACAAAATGAAGGCTTTAGTAGCAACCGTAATCAGTCTTGCCCTTACGACTGTGGTAATCGGCAATGCCTATTACCAGAAGAAACAATTTTACCCATCAATAGTTTACCTTACAAATTCAAATCCTAGTATGGCTGTAAGTTTCTCATATTATTGTTAATTGGTACCTACTGATACCTATTGTTTGATGTTCAATATGCTACACCTGTCATTTTTCCAAAAAATCCTTATTATCACATAAAAAAATACACACGTAATCCATGCAGATGATGTTTATAATAGATTAAAAAAAATAACTCAATTAACAGTTCATGTTTATTACACATTTACTGGTTTGATCATTAAGCATTGCATTTGCAGGTAATGTATTTACAAGCTTTTATTCTTGTCCTTCTGGTTGGTAAACTATTACGGAAAATATTCTTTGGACAATTGCGCCCAGCAGAATTTGAGGCAAGTACTAGTATAAACAATTTAACATAGATTTATATCTGTTATGGTGTTTTTATCAATAATGTATAATTTTCAAATAACTCTTTAAAAGAAGCAATTATAGTGGGAATTACAGTCCCCTTAAATAAAGATTCAACAATTGTTTCAAGGGTAAATTTATACAATATATAAATTTGTTCATATGAATTGTAAATGAAAGGAAATTTTTTGTTCAAATTAATTTTTATTAAATTATTTGAATAGTATTGTAAACTTTAAATTTATCTGTTTAAACTTTCGTAAAATAACAAATATAATTATAAAATATACCTGATCACACAGTTATTATTGATATGTTTTCTTTTCCAGCATTTGATAGAAAGATCTTGGTATGCTATAACAGAGACTTGTTTAGCTTTTACCGTATTTAGAGATGATTTCAATCCTAAATTTATTGCTCTTTTTACTCTTTTGCTATTTTTGAAAGCATTCCATTGGCTTGCTGAAGATAGAGTGGACTATGTAAGTACTACTGTGTTAATGTATTTACATTAAAATAATATACAAATCAATAGAAATTTATTAATTGATTTTTTTTCATCAGATGGAGAGAAGCCCTGTAATTGGATGGTTGTTCCATTTGAGGATAACTTCACTGTTAATGTTATTGACACATGCAGACTTTTTCTTCATTCACCATGCTTACCAATTTACAATATCTAAAGGACCATCTGTGCAGTTGGTGTTTGGATTTGAGTATAGTATATTAATTATTATGATCGTCAATATCTTGATCAAGGTCAGTATTGCATTTATTTATATAAAATATATAAAAAAAATTATGTTTATTTAAAAAAAAAACTTTATTTCTAGAAAGAACAAAAATGTCATAAAATCATTGCAGACTTAATTTATGACCAACCAATTTTTTTAGAATTCAGTCCCATGCCTTATGATATGAATGCTAATCAAACATATAAATTTTGAACTAAAGTTTATTAGTTCAGTTCTTCTTATGATTGATATTATTATTATTAATCATTGTTTCTGTGCTGAATGTTTGAATTTTATAATTTATTGACTTTCAGTACATTTTGCATGCCATTGATGCCCGATGGGAAGCACCTTGGGAAAGCAAAGCTGCTGTACTTTTATACACTGAATTGGCAATTAATTTCCTGAAAGTACTTCTTTATATAGGTTTTGTTGCTGTCATGGTCAGAATATACACATTGCCCCTCTTTGCATTCAGACCAATGTATGAAACAATGAGGTAAGATAATTATAATACTACCATAATCCTTTTATATGTATACAATAAACTTTATATAGATATAGAAAACAAATAATATTAACTAGATGGTAGATGTAAAAATCTTGAAATAAAATTAAAAAAATTAATAGATACATAATGATATAAAAACATTATATTCATCTAACAATAGCTCTTGGGACTGTATAGCAGAAGATGAAATAGGAAATGGCAGATGGACTAACATCAAAGCATGTTCAATTGGCTAGTATAATTATTTATCTATTATATTGAAAATATGAAGGTTAGCTCCAAATCTCTCTGCACTATGTTAGATACAATAATGTTGAACAAAATATATTTCACATTATGACACAACATAACATAAAATAACTATCAATCAAAATTAACCATTAAAATTTGTTAAAAATTCATCAATTAACTATCACATAAAAACTAAAATAAATGTAAGCAATAAAAACATTTCATTATATATATCAGGACCATAATCCATAAATACATAATTATTATACTATTTAAAAAAACATCACATTTAAAAAATAATAATATCTTTTTATATTTAATTAGATTGTAATCACATTTTATATAAAAAATTGTAGAAGTTTCAAGAAAGCTTACAATGATGTGGTGCTATCCAGGCGTGCAATAAGAAACATGAATACACTGTATCCCGATGCCACACCAGCTGAGCTGGCGGCTGCTGACAATGAGTGTATCATTTGCCGTGAGGAAATGCATAGTGGTAAGATTATACCTTTTTATTTTTAAAATTCACTGTTAATTGATATCTGTGAGAAACTCAAGGTGAATATTAATTATGTGATATGGCCATGGCTTTAAATAAAAAAAAAACCATGTTAAATAAGCATAAATTAGGACCTAGATTAAGTTAATACCCTGACATAATATTGTGCCAGGATTACTTTTAATAAACAGGATGCATATATCAATTAAAACAATCATATAAAAATATTAAAAAAAATCACAATAAGCACTGATCACAATGTTTTGTTTCTCTAATTATTTTGAGGCAAATTTCTAATTTGTAGATTTCTCATAGGTTAACCTTGCAAAAGCAATTTAAGTATTAAAAACAATTTAACAAGGTGAATGAAACTTCTCATTCTACTACTATTATCATATCCAGTAATTAACATTGCTATAGAGAGGTCAATGTGTAGATTAATAAGTCAATATACAAAAACATTCACTGTAAAAATAATGTTTACAATAGTTAGTTAAGCATGTTTTTATTGTTATTAAATAAAGTAAATCTGCTAAATATTAAAAAAAATAGAGTAAGTTAAAGGAGCCCAAAAAATCATACCAATATTTTTTGCTCAATCCTTCAGTAAAGTTACGAAAAACGAAATGGCCATATGACCACATGGTTTTCATCTATTTTAGTTTCAAATTGTGACAAATCTACATCTTTTTCATAAATTTTAATAAGAAAACTACAAAATGTTGATTAAAAGTGTTGGTGAAGGACTTCAGCAACACTTTGAGTCCTTTTGGTTCTATTTTGGAAACAACTTTGATAAAAGAAACAAAGCAATTTAATGTTATGCAACTATAAATTTTATTGAGGAAATTTCACAAAGAAAGGCTATTGAGAAAAAGTTGCGGTACTATAATTTTGTCTAGATTAGACATTTCTGCCTTCTCCACCAAGTGGCGTTCACCAGAGAATTTTCTGATGGGCTCAATAATAAGTTGGATAGTTTGCTTAGCAAGTTGTCAATCACAAGCAGGCGATCATTATAATACCCATATTTTGTAGATAATTATTGAAGAAAACAACACCTGTGCACATATATGCGATTGAGCATAGTTCACTTTTTTTTAAACCTCTTTGGACAGCAGTAGTGCCAGGCATATTAACTGCATCTCTTAAGGTCAAAGTGCTGTTAGATTCAGGACACATCGGAGAGATGCAATGAGATGCTTTCATGGAATATTGTCGACAGTTGTTCTTATTGGCAATAGGTGCAAGCAAGAAAATTATAATGTAAAAGAAGTGGTATTAAATAATATCAGTGAAGAAAAATTATCTGTATAATGACTTTGTAAGTTTATAGTTCCAATAAGTAACATTTATTGATTAAAAGAAGTTTTAGTGTGAAATTTTGGATTTACAAAAATTTCATACAAAATATTAAGCAGATTGTTACAGTTTTTTAAAAATCTGCTGGCTAATAATGAGAGAAAATCGCTTGATCGTTTTTGATGATAGTTGCAGGAATTATATTAATTAAATTTTAATTTGTAATTGCAACAAGTGTTATTTTCACAGAAAATTATTGGACCGATTTTGATTGCCTAAGAAGAATTTTTGCTATAAATATATATTTTACAAGCTGTATTAATTTTAAAAAGAAACTACTGAATAGTTTTTTGTAAAAAGCCACAATGGGACTAATTCGAAAGCATATTCTTCTTAATAAAAGTAATCAGGCCACAACTTCCCGAGATATCGGAAAAAAATATAAAATATTATATATACCATTGAATACATCTTCTTCCTTCTAAAAAAATATTTAATTTTATAAATCATTATTTTAGAAATTAATTTTGAGACTTACTTTTTAAATTTGTATAATCTAAAGATGTTATATCAGATAATAATGTTTTGTCTGGCTGTAAAGTTTCGAACAGCTAAGTAACAACTTAATTTTTACTTATTTTAAGGTGCTTTGTACATGCTACAAGCTTATGTGATTGAACAAAATTATCAGTATTTCTAAATCTTGTTATCTTCTTTCATGTGTTGCAATACATTTATATATGCGGGTATTCTTTCATCATGGAATGAAGATAATATCAAATTTTATTTAATATTGTTCAGTGACCAGTAAGTATAGTAAATATTTCCCTTAATCATGGTCATACCTAATAATGCCTTGTATTGTATTTTAATTGTTGTTGATTGTAACAATCATTTAGATGTAAAAAAAATCCATAATTTTTATTCAAGTAAAATAACCTAAAACAAAAACAATGTGTATAAGTTGAACGAGTTACTACGTATTTTTTTTAAATAAGAAAACAGTGGAGGCGTAGTCTTTCTCTACTATTAAAAGCAAATTAATTTTAAAAAATCTTCCAGGCGCTAAGAAGCTGCCTTGCAACCACATATTCCACGCGGCGTGCCTCCGCCTGTGGTTCCAAAGGCAGCAGACTTGCCCTACTTGCCGACTCAACGTATTACGGGCACCGGCACCCGAAGTCCCACACGGGCCGGCCGACGCACCCCACGGCCATGCAGCCGGCAACGTGCCCCCCGCCAATGTACCGCATGCCAATGTACCGCTCGGCAATGCACCCAATATACCGGGCAATGTACCTCATGGCAATGCGCCGGCCGGCAATACCCCGGCACCGGCCCCAGCTGCGAACATCGTGCCGCCCCCCTTCCCTAATATGCCACCACGTAAGTTTCTTTTTATCATCGTTTGACTATTTTTTTATTGACGTTGACATTTGATGAGGCCGTGACGTAATTTTACTGTTTTACCGATAAAGATGGTATCGTAAAAGCTAACGTTCTGTTAAATGTTTTGTGATGTCATTATATTTTTGTTATATTTCGCTGCCATATTTCACTCCAATATAAAAATCTTAGAGTAGAAGAAGTAAGATTTTAAACATTGATATACAACAATCCCTCGCACCCAGTCATGAACAAAAATAAGAATTAAAACCGTCCTTAACATGTCAAACTAATGTATGACAATAATGTTTTGTTTGTAAATTCAAATTACGTGTAGTATACAGGGTTACTTGGAACTGGACGTATTCCCGTCAAGAATAGATTGGGGAGCTCTAATGCAAAAAATTTAACCCCCTAA
>JAOCPS010000009.1:1454225-1465594 GCA_025505425.1 Graphium colonna
GCAACATCCGGAGAGTTGCGAGTGCGTTGTCAACTTGGGAGATCGGATATAATAGGTTTATTGGATAGGATAGGGTCAGGATTAAGGATTTGGATATGATAGGAGTGGGAAAAGAAATGGGTAGACATGGCCATCCGGCATCCCCAAGTCATGCATACTTTATTTTATACCGATTTTATAAAGGGTGGTGGTACTTCCCCGGGCGAGCACGGCCGTAGTAGTGCAGCAAAAGCTGTGAAAAGTTGTTATGCTCTACCACCTCTAAATATATTTAGAAATTTTTCTTATATTTGATCTAATATATATTGAAATCTATTTTTAAAGGACTTAACGAAAAATTTTATGTCTCTTATCTTAAAGAATGAGGAAAGCAAAATAGGAGTATAAGATAAGGTATTTTAGAATACATTAAAAGATTCATGATTTTGTTCTGTAACTAGCCTGGGGAATCTGAGCATCGCCTGCATGTCTCCTTTGATCTATGATATTATAAAGAAGAAAAGTTAGTTTGGTTGGTCCAACGCGCCAATCTCAGGAGCTGCTGGTCCATTGAATTCTTTTTTGGTGCTGGATTTCCCATTTATCGAGAAAGGCTTTAGGCTATATAACATCACGCTGGGACCAATAGCAGTGGAGCATCAATGAAAAATTAACGCGTGCGAAATCAATGGTAGCCAGTTTTACATAATGCTGAAATAGAATTAAAAAAAAGTACAGATAATGACGTACAGGTAAGTGTCGCCAGATGCGTAATCCTCATACATCTTGTGTTTAGTTGCGAATTTCGTGGGGCGGACTCTTTAGGGGCGGTGCAGGACAGAACGGGGTCAAGTTTCAAGGGGTGTACCCTGTACAATGCCACGATAGGGTCTTTCGGGATAATAGACACCTGAGCACGTGTGCAGCCGGATACGGGGCCCATTGTCTACCGGAGGAAGTGATTTCGGTGTCGGAAGATCCGAATTGTTTTTTTTTATTGCCAAGTTGCTGGCACGTAAGTGACATACGCAATGGGCTTGATGACTAGGACATTTCGATTGACGTATTGGTTTATTTTAATTATAGTATGTGGATATTTGAAGGAACTATTAATGGAGGAATTGATTTTAAGGAAAAATTGGTGGTTTAAATTTGTGTGGCAACCCTACTAGTTTCCATAGCAACTGAAATGTATACGTGTTTCACTATAGGGAAAACGTTACGTTAAGAAGCAATAACACAATTTTGTTATAAACTAGTACATAGCGTTGTTTACGTACTAATATGCATTTCTGAACTGGTAACACATTTACGTGCACAATGTTCCCGTGTTCGACATTTCACAGGAAGGCGCAGTGGCGTCGGAACGCAATTAGCGCGAAAACTGCGCCGATGGGAGATTGCGCGGGAAATGACTATTCCATATTTGAATAAATGCCACCCGGAAATAAACACGGGCGGGATATTGTCTATGGAACAATCTCCCTCAAACCAACGTTTGAAGGAAATCGAAATGTTTAAATTATTATACACATTTTAAATAAATTTTATAGGAAATACAAATTATGTCGTTTGTTATGCGAAAGTCGTGCTTAGTTGAAAAGAAACTGTTTTATAGAGCCCATCTACATATGTTAATCCACGACGACTTAAGAATATATATGTCATAGACAATCGTTATTTTTCATTCGCGTCGCAGCCTACTTATTTTTTTTTCTATAGGGCGGCGAAGAAAAGAGGCGAATTACGTATGGCGTCCGCGTATGTCGATCGCAAAAAGGCAAAGCAATATTGAAATACTGGCGTCGTAGCAGGGCTCGCTCTTCGATACAGCGGCGGCGTTTAAATTTAAAAATACCAACTTACCGAGGAATTCCCTGCTTTGAATTACATTAAGAGTAAACAATAAAGCGCCAGTGAGCGTATCGGCCGCGGCAGGCGACAGGAAGTGCCAGATAAACAATCTTTTTTAGATAATGAAAAACGACATTAAAAAAAACAACGACCCATAAATCTGTACAGAAGCGATCATCCGGAGTTGTCAAACTGCTGCTTACTAACAAACGAACAGCCTTTCTCGATGTGCATTTTTAGGTGGATTTCAACTGACGTTAAATGATCGTACGAATCCAACGTCTGATTATAAATGTAGGGTTTAAGATGATTTTTCAGAGAAAATTGTTCGAACACAAGTTACGCCGCGATATGGGTCAGCGCCCGGGCGTTCGCCTTCAATTCTGTTTATTGGAGGCGAACCTGAGTTCGATCCCCGGTGGCGGCATTAATGAAATTACAAATTTTCTGATTGCAATTTTAAGTGCTGATTCTGAAATCTGCCAATCCGCGTTAGGGGCACGTGGATTACCTCTAATCTGCCCTATACCCTTGTTCTGAAGGTCTTCGCCTAACAGTGGGATAGTTTAAAAATCGGCTGCCACTTTATGGAATTTGTTATAGAGGTCGTTTTTAAATTTAATTGGTTAAAATGTAAGTTTTTTCAATTTAATTCATTATGCATGGACTAGGCCGCGTTGTAAGTTCATATAGTCTAATGTATGCCAGCTCGCCAACTAGTGAGTCCAAAAAGATTTTTTTAAAAGCGTTCGAACCTTCGCGCTAATTAAAAAGGCCCGAGACATCCGGCCCGTTAGATTATAAAGAACCGATTGGGCACTGATTTGAAATTCAATTTAATATTGTCCTATCAGCGAGGGTCTAAGGTTAAAATATTTCGTTTCCTGCAATTTGGGGCGACTGGCGTTCACGGGCAGCGATTACGTTGTTTTTTTCTGCACGATATTGAATAAAGGTGACATTTAAAAGCAAATTTGATGTGTCTATGGTGCGGTGATATTTTTTCGTCGTAGGACGACGCCGGGCCGCGGCCGGAGTGCTCCGTTTTAAATTGAGCGCACTCGGGACGTCACTTCCGGTGCCAATAATTTATTTCTCTCGGCCTCCGTCATGTGGCGAGATGGCGCGCGATACGACACTCGTCCACGTTTAAATTTGGAACGTTTTCCGAGAACATTACGATTGTGACATATTCCCCGCGCATCGGTTATGATTGAAGTGGCACTATACGTTATATTTGCATTTTCATTCATTAAATTTCGCTTGATGTTGCGACGGCCCGCTAGCATAAATTTCTTTTAAGTAATGTGATGTAATGGTGTTTTATTTGATGTTCAATCGATTTCCATCGTCGTAAGTTATTAGTAATAATTAAGGTGCTAGTTGCTATTATTCATATCGATACCATATCATGTCGATTTTGTCAGGGTAACCATTAAAAATTGTAACATTTTTCAAACTAAATACAAAAAAGAATCAAATTCATCGCATAGATAAACTAGAGAGGTTTTCGAATAACCGTTTATTTAAAGAATAATGAGTACATAAAATTTTTTAGTTTTGTAAATCATCTCTTTCCGCACTTCACGTTTTTGACAAAAGTGGAGTTAACTGGTTTGCGGATTAAGGTATATGCTAACTTTCGTATCGGTCCATAAGGTAAAAATATCAATACTTCTATTGACATGCTTTCCCAGGCTAATCGCGTAGCAAAAGCTCTACAATATGCCACTATAGTTCGTTATCTTTCCTCTTTTCGTATTTAAAATCAAACAGCGTTGAACATGATAAGGGGTAGAATAAGCCGGGTGGAATGAATGGCTCGTCCCGCGACATTGTTGTGACAGCGATAACTCAGGGCCACCGTGCGAAGGACAATCAGCGCCCACTGCGTCCGCCTCCGCCCGCGGCCCCCGCCCCACTGCGATTAGATATTGCCCGCGCACATATTTAACCGCTGGCTAGTTACAAATGTTATTTTTCCCTTCGTTTTTTTTGTTATAGTGGCCAGTGTTTAATCATCATTTGGGCAAAAACTTATTCGTAATGTTTCATACTTTAATATTATGAATTAGTAATAATCAAACGAAAATAAACTAATGAATGTTCAGACAAAGCTTTATTAAAATTGTTTCCGTTTTGCAAACAATTATTTGCGGTATTTATTATGACATTTATAACTGGTCGTTGTGCCGTGTATGACTTCACGTACAATAAAATACAAACCACTTGAAGATAGATATATAATTACTGCGGTTTAAGTCGGTCGTTTGAATTAAAGCCGTCACCTAATAACTGGTAACCGTCAAATATTTGTTCTTGCTTGGGGGGAGAGGGTGGAGGGGTGGTATGGGCGTAGGGAGCTGCGAATAAGGCAATTAATTCAATTCGGCGCATCAGAGGCCGCCGGCGCTCTTTGTCGGCACCTTTGTCTAGAGTAATACGATATCCATTGCGCGAATCCAGCATTTCCACAAAGCTGAAGGATTCGCCAAAATCCCGCGGTTCCCACACAGCTAGTGATGTACCTACGCGCAAGGTAACACCTGTTCGATTAGTAAAGAATGAACTACTTGAGTTTCGACAAAAAATTGCACCTCACTTATACCCAAATTTACGTCTCGTATTACGTGTTTGTGCGAAAATTTAATGCGTGTTCTAAATAATTCGCGACGTGAAGTGTTATACGAAGTATTTTACGTATATTTTATCTGTTGATGTATCCTAATTTTTTTTTAAATCGAAGAAACTATACGTGACTTGAATAGATGTACAAGAAGATTACTTAATCAATTAATATCCTAACCATTATGTTAGCATGGTTCACCTGATGGTTAAAATAATAGTCTAATTTTAAATTGTCCCACTGCTGGGCAAAGGCCTTCCACATAGAAAAAGACTTTATATCAATATTTATACTTAAAAATTATAAAGCTTTAATTATAAATTTAAAGTTTGTTTGGTCAAACGCACTAAATTTAGGAACTAATGGTTCGAATTGAACTTATTTTTGGTGTTGGATAGTACATTTATCGAGGGAGGTTTATGGCTATAGAACATCACGCTATGACCAATAGGAACGGAGCAGAGAGAAACATTTCCTTGAGAAGCAGCTAATATAAAAAGAAACCTTAAATTTCACAAGATATATCTGTTGTCATATAGATTAAGCGAAAATATATTCCTAAATGTATTTTATAATATATTCTGATTTTGAATCTATCAATCAATGGATCGCATAGTGATAATTTTATAGGATCTGTTCATTGGAAAAATAAATAGCTTTCTGTGTCAGCGATAAAACAGTATTATCAATAAACAATGCATTCTTATTTCTGCGAATTGGCAAAATCATCCGGTTTGACGCGATTACGACCGATGCAATTGGTTGTGTGGACATTTTCATTCATTTAAAACGTTGAATCCACAGCGGACTGATAATAACTATAGCGGGGCTATAATTAAACATGATTATATATATATATATATATTCAAGCTTTTGTAGATTCTGTACATCAAAACAGAAAAAGGTGAAGGTTTTTATCGTGATATATTTAGGTTAAAAAGTAGATAAAAAATAAATAAAATACCATTTATTAACCAAAAATACAAGAAACAAAATAAAAAACAAAAACAGTTCTTAGGTAAAGGGAAGAGGTTCAGCTGATGCTCTCATCAGCTTGTCACTGATGTTTTTAGGGTTCCGTATCTCAGAAGGAAGAAGACGGAACCCTTATAGGATCACTTTGTTTATTGTATATTGTCTAGCAACAGGTATATAGTGAATTCCGACGTATCCTATGCTGATAAAAGAAAGACAGTGACAGACAGACAGAAAGACAGGCAGACAAAATTCTATTTGCCAATTTGGGTACTGAACGGTTTTGATACATAACATTTATATAATGTAAGCTTCGCTTTTTTATAGAAAGGAAAACAAATGAGCAGACGGTTCACCTGATGTTAAGTGATGATGTTAAGTAGAGTTGTCGCGTTGTCAACCTGGGAAATTGGATAGAATAGGTTTAATGGATATGATGGGGTCAGGATTAAGGGTGTGGAGATGATAGGAGTGGGAAAAGAAAAGGGTAGACATGGCCCCGGCATCCCCAAATGTCATGCATACTTTTTATGCCGACTTTATAATGGACGGCGGTACTTCCCCGGGCGAACGCGGCTGTAGAAGTGCAGCAAAAGCTGTGAAAGGTGGTTATGCTCTACCAATCAAAAAAAAAATGTTTATTATGTCATCATTTATTATTGCAAGAATTTCGTGTCAAATTGACATTGAATAATAAACGAAAATAATTGGTTTAATCTCTAAAAAAAATAGCGCTTTATCCTTAAATTTAAATGTTGCATCATTATGCAGAACCCATCGCGACTTCATATCGATATTGTTCGGTCAAATTATTATATAAATATAAGTTTTTTTCAATGAAAATTACAAAAACCGACTTGAAACGCCTTGAAATTGTACTTACGAAACATATATCTCCGTTGTTTAGATTTTAAAAACAAACTGCCAATTCGATTTTTATTAATACTTTGTGGGGCCATTTTAGAAGTGCACCGATTAAGTAAAAACCTATTTTATCAAAATAGTCCATAAGTTGTGCAGATATGTGCGAGCATTCCTAAATATTGTTATTAAACAACAAACAACTGAACCGATTTTTTTTAATTTTACTAGACTATCCACGAAGAATGACCTATCATAGAAAAAAAGAATTTTTGAAATTGGTTCACAAACGACGGAGATACGTGTAAAAATACAAACATTCAATTTTGTTATTTTGATTTAAAAGAAAAACTTTTGAACCGGTTTTAAATTTATCATTATTTGTTATTCAAAAGAAAACAGTCCAAACAATCAATCAATGTAGCTTTAAATATTTTTATTATCACAAACATATCTATAGTGCCTTTTCAAAATACATTTTTAATTATAAACGACGCAAACAAAAACCGAAAACAAATCGTAAACTTCGTACAAAACTCCTTCGCTTGACGTAATCAAATTTGAATACAAGCCCTTTGTGATCTGACCCTTCCCCCTGATTTGAATCAAGGACAATCGAATCAAACCAAGGATCCGAATCAAGGACACGTTTGGGTGAATGGAGAAAACTGATTGTGCCCTCCTAAAGGCCCATTGAATCAAGGGGACTTGGTTCTCAAAGTAAACGCCCTTTGCTCTTTTCGCGTCTACCCTCGAGAGCCATTTTACCTGCCCTCGATATAAGTGGGGTCTTATGTATGTATCTCGTATCACAATGTTGTTATCAATTGTAATTGAAAATTAAAAGTAGATATCAAAGCTTTGTATTACAGTTTTATTGTATTTAAATATATTCTTTTTTATGGTAAGGGAGACAAACGTGCAGACGGTTCACCTGATGGTAGGCGATCCTGTCGCCCATAGACACTCGCAAAATCCGGAGAGTTGCGAGTGCGTTGTCAATCTGGGAAATTGGATTGAATAGGTTTATTGGAAAGGATGGGGTTGGGACTACGGATTGGGAGGGGAAAGGAGTTGGAAAAGAAAAGGGTAGACATGGCCATCCGGCATCCCTAAAAGTCATGCATACTTTATTTTACGCTGAATTTATAAAGGGCGGTGTACGTAAATAAACTTAATTTATTAAAACTGCTATATCAATAAATAAGGTCTTGTTTTGCCACACAAATAAGATTCATTACGTCAATGAATATTACAAACTACTCTCGATAAGAAATCAAATTAAAATCGATAAAATCGAGTGATTCGATTAAAAAGCTCAAGATTTCTGTTCCATCATTGTGTGTGGTTGATGGACGCATCAAACATCTTGGGGTGTTCAGTTCCCGTTGGAGTGGTTTGTCAGTTTTATTGATTCTCCATTATATATCGCTCGCGTTCTTTGTTCGAAATTCGTTCGAAATTTGAAAAGGTCGCGCACGTGCGCGGGAGTGTATCGGGTTGCGCCGGAAGCGCGGCTGAGCCACAATGGCCGCCGGATGTGGCCGCTCGAGGCGACACCTATCGATAGTCAAAAGCTCGATTCGACAACCTCTAGGCTCTACGGTATTGGTTTCCGCATCGTTGGCTCACGACACTTATCACTATCGACAGTACAAACATCGATATTTGACAACACTACACTTTAAAGCTATTTCCACGTTTGTCGCGTCTTTAATGGGCCGGTGACACATCGATAACTCATAGCTCCGCGCTTACGGCAACACTACATTGCTCGAGTTGATACGGTATTGGTTTCCCCGTTTGGCGCGTGGCTAATGGGCCGTGGATTTTTTTCGCCTCCGCTATTTACATGGTCGATGAAAAGCCCGTCCGATTGCATACATTAGAGCAAAGAACTAGATATCGTAGATAGGGCGGGGCTAGTCGATAAATCAGTGTAGGGCAGGAGACAGGGCGTCTCTCGCTCGAGATTAGAGCTGAATGGAAGTAAATTATGATTGGTGCGCAAGGGCCACCTGCTCGTAAGGCTAATAAGGATGGCCGCTGTCACGATGATTTACATCTGATACGTTCATTTAATGACGCGATGCGTTGATTAAGCGGTGATTAGCGGTCGCAGGATGTGCTTGTAACCGTGTAACGGTTTTATATATTTTTCTCGGGAAAAATGAACACAGCCTGTGTTTTCAGTATCGTTTTGGATTTAAATTATTTAAATTACTACCTCGAAGCTTAAGGCCGTTGTAAATTATTCGCTTGCAAAAATATGACGTTAAGTAATGTTGATGTAAATAATTTCATTATTATTATATTTCACATCACAAATTAATATATACCTCAAAGAATAATTTGTATAATATTTACTATATAAAACAGTGATTCTCAAAGTGGGCGCTAGCGCCCTCTGGAGAAGCTCTGAAACTCTCGCGTTGATTTAAGACAGTAGTTTAAATTAGGCTCTAGCGCTTTTTCAGATGGTATTGTTACTTTAGAAGGTTATAAATTTTTAGGGAGCACTAGATTTTTTTTTCTAAAAATGAGGCGGTGGACGGAAAATGGGAACCACCACAAACATATATAGTGCACTTATAACCCACCAGCTCTAAATTGAAACAGCTCACATTCTTTTAAAACATCACATCCATATAATTTTTGTTATCTAATAAAAGGCCGGTCCAAAAGGAATCCATCCATTCAGCCGAAAGACGTCCAATGCAGGACATAGGCCTCCCCCAAGGATCTCAACGACGACCGGTCTTGCGCCACCCGCATTAAAGGAATAGCAATTTTAAATTCCAAATTCGAACTCATGTTTTTTCTACTCGAAGTTGCGACTAACAAGACTGGCCATTTTGATAGGCGGCCAGTTCGGTCGATACACTTTTTTATTTACTTAAAAATAGATGGCTAGTTCGAATTTCAAATTTCGAACGCATTCTTTTTCTACAACAATTTATGACCAGCCAGCTCAGCCCTACAAATAGGCAACGGTGAGGCCGGGCCTTTCGTAAGGCAGTTCCGACGTACGTCCGGCGATTGGCAACGCGAGGATGCGCCTTGCGACAGCGCGGATGCCTCCGAATTGCATTGCCATACGCCTTATTAATATGAGCGTTGCGAAAACTCAGCATATGTACGTTTGCGTTTTCTGCTGACCTTCGGGGCGTTCCACTTGCATAAATAAGAAACGCTCGACTTGTCGCGCGTAAGGACGTGGAAACTGACGGTACGTAGGATAGCGAGCCCGATCGCGCTTCGAACGGCGAATTTCGTGTTCGAAATTCAAAATAAGTGGTTTGGTAAATTTGACAATTTCCGGTAAATAACAACGAATATCATACGAAGAGAACATAATGTTAGTTTACCATAAATATGAATATTATATTTTTGATTTTTTACCTTATTTTGTTAACGGAATTGTGCAATACAAATCAATTAAATGATAAATTATTAAAGGAACATATTTTTGAGCAAACAATTTCAAATCTAACTACAACCGTTTTAAAATGTGACTAAAAGAAGATACTTTTAAATGCAATCGAGGTAAAGAGTGAAGTATATTTACGCCAAAAAAATAACTAACTAAACCACTTTGATTACGTGAACCAAATAAACATGCCGTGCAAGTTTAAAACCAAATGAGTAACTAGATTTTCATATTAAAGATATATGATTTTATTACGTTCAGATTCCATTTACAGCAGCTAGAGAACATGAATATTTTTTGAAGACTTAAGGGAAACGTTTTATGCTAAGTGCTTGGGCTCCTCACCTCGCCAGACGATTAGAGGGTCCAGCTCTGTTGTTTCCCGGGGGCGGGAGCTCGGGTGCAGAAACATGTTTTAACCAGAATCCAGGTCTCCCATATTTAACCACGCATCACTGTCACCGAGTGCTCTTTACAAGAACTTTATTCACTTGAAACACTAAACGGGTTCAAAAATCACGTGATATATTCGAATTGTTCTTCTGTTAAACAGTACAGCGAGTTCGAGGACTGATTGGCAAATGGTAAATACCAAGCACCGCCGCCAGCGAACAGTGGTAGGGGTTCACGTTTGCCAACCTCATATTATTTGCTCTTTTTTTTCTGCCTTGCATATTCCACGGGCGTGAACCGTATGCGGAAAAAATGGTTGCAAATAGCGCACGATTGGCAACCTGGAGCTCCGATTTTGCCTTCAGGACTTTATGAAGTTGACTTAACATAACTTATAGTTCATTTTAAAACGTTTTTTTTTATGGAAAGAAAGACAAACGAGCTGACGGTTCACCTGATGTTAAGTGATCCCGTCTCCTATAGGCAAACGCAACATCCGGAGAGTTGCGAGTGCGTTGTCAACCTGGGAGATCGGATATAATAGGTTTACTGGACAGGATGGGACCGGGATTAAGGATTTGGAGAGGATAGGAATAGGAAAATAAAAGGGTAGACATGGCCATCCGTCATCCCCAAAATTCATGCATACTTTATTTTATGCCGACTTTATAAAGGGCGGTGGTACTTCACCGGCCTACCACGGCCGTAGAATGTTGGATTTGCGGATCTCTCTCCGGATGTTGCGTTTGTCTATGGGCGACGGGAGCGCTTATCATCAGGTGAACCGCCGGCTTGTTTGTCTTCCTTTCCATAAAAAAAATCCGTGGAAAGTAAGTACTTTAAGGAATGGTGAAGTGAAGAGTATTTCAAATCTTTGAATTTATTTAATGATCATTTATTTTTGTCATTAATGCAAATTTACCTATATAAACTTTTAGAAGCTATTGATACTTTTATTACAATTCTAACAAGTTAGCACAGTTGATAATTCGTTTACTACAAGTGTTGTAATGGTCGTTGGTCGTGGGTTCGATTCTCTGGCAACAAAATATTAACATGACCTACAGATAATTGTTTGAGGTCTGGGTGCTTATGTGTATGCAATTTATGTTATATATTCCTGCTTTTTTAAGTCGGTTAAAAATGGAATGCATACGTTGTACATAGGCTGCATTGAAAGTTTTAAGAATGGAATATTTCCACTGTTCCTGTCATGTTAAAATCTTTTTAATTGAAAACTCCTTGGTTTTA
>JAOCPS010000009.1:1486724-1500252 GCA_025505425.1 Graphium colonna
TATTTACTTTCTATATTTTACGGCTTGTACTACTTTCCATACTAGACGAACTATTTTGCATTGGGGCTCGTATATATTACTAGAGGTAATTAGTGATTCACAATGCCTAAAAATTTATATTAAAATACTTGTTTGTCCTATAATATTTACGTTTGTCCTTTAAGATACTACTCAATTATGTTCATTTGATACTCACGTTAAGTAGGCAACACTAGTTAGTAATTAATATTCAACTTTCGCGGTTTACTTTCGTCGGCGTAGCAGAAAAACTACGCAAACCTGAATCGCGGTTCGCCCAATGAATAAATTACCGGCCGAGTCATACGTCCCGTGAGAAAAAAAACACATCACACCGATAACGAAAACCAACGTAACCTTGTTACATTTAATTAGCTGCCGTCCTTTTGGAAGGATATCGATATAATCGTTTCCGTTTCGCTAAATAATCTGCGATCGGCTCGCCGCCCGTGTTGCCAGTGCACAAGAAGTGCATTTCGCAACGTTTAATCGACGAAATTGCGCAATTTCGCAACAGATATATGAGCATTTATCCCGAAAAAGTGTGGACGTGAGGTCCCGTCAGTATGTAATAAAATTACTCCCGACTTGCCAGTCACTGGAGGCATCCAATCATATTTTTTCTCCCCTGTCAACGGCTAAGTGTTTCTCGCGCCAAAATATGCGCGCGCTTCGTTCTTTTGAATTTCGAATGTTAGAAGTTTCTTTTTAAGAACCCGAGGTTTTATTATCGGCCGTGTATTACATTAGTTGTAAAGAATTGTCGTAAATTTCTCGATCGTTTTAGTTTTTCCTTTCAAGCTTTAAATAAAAGTCTGGAGGCGAAATGATTTTATGTTAGCTGATATAGTAAATAAATTAAAAAACGTAATGTCCTCCCGCTGAAAACTCTTTTATGTTGAAAATTATGTTTTTCGAAAATTAGTATTTTGATGTTTTATCACGGCGCCATGTGATGGCGCGAAATTAGCGATGGATGCGCACAGATAAAAATGTCATGAATCACGAGCAATTTTCTATGAGCGTAGTAAAGTTTATTCATTTAAAAAAATTACATATAACGACTTCAAACGCCGTAAGTGTACTTTCGAAACATATCTACTCCGTTATTATGATTTTAAAAGCAAACTACTAATCCGATTTTTATAAAAAAATTGAAGGACCATTGTGGGAGTGCAGTCTATCACATAAAGAAATATTTTTTCAAATTAGTTCATAAGTTGCTGAGATATGTGCAAACATTCCTATTATATTTTATTTTTATTTAAAAACCTTTGTTTTTAATGCACTGATTTTTTAAAAAAATGTATGGTGGGTACTATTAACGAAGAATTCACTATAATATAAAAAATAATTTTTAAAATTGGTTTATAAATGCCGGAGAAACGCGCAAAAGTACATAAATTCAATTTAATTTACAAAGAAAAACTACTACACCGATTTTATTCTTTAATTTTTCCTGAAAATTTTATGGAACCATTCCGAAAGAATACCTTTTAGGATGAAAAAACAATCTTTTGAAATCGGTTCATTAATAGCGGAGATATGCGCAAACGTATACAAAAAATATAAATATTCGAATCGAGAACGTCCCTCATTTTTGAAGTCGGTTAATAATATACAATTATTTATTTCTATTTAACATACAACTTTTCATTCAAACAAATCGCACTCGTGTGCAGGTCGATTACGGAATTGAATACGCAAAGGAAACTGAGTAATCGCTAGACCTTTAGATGGCAGCGGACGTATAAAGAAGATTACACCATAGGTGCTGCTACCCTACGGCAGGAAGCCTAGAAACCAGAAATCCAACATCGCCATAAGACACGTGAATATCGCCTTCCGCTAATTATTTACGATATATTGCGTAACGGTGAAACGCCGGGAAGGGGACATGGAAAAAACACGTTCCGCAGGACGCCGCCGACATCTAAGACCGATCCAAACGTTTATACACCTTAACGCATTAGCATAAAGTTTACAATTCATTGGCGTATCGCTTAATCGCTTTCAGTGTATCTTTATTCATATTCCGAACGATAACCACCAAGCTAAATTGGACTCTGATCGATCGGTGTCTCAGTTTATAATGTGCTTTATTATGAATGCATTAGAATGCAGTTTTCCGGATCAATAGTGCGAGTATGGGTCTGTTTATGTTGGCGCGTAATTAAAGATACCATAGCAGGAACCAGGAAGAGTGTCGTACTATCTCAACAGTTAGCCGGAAGCCGCTCGATCTGTGAGTTCATTCATAAATGACTGTCTCGTAGCGACAATGTTGTATGACATGTTGACGTTTAATGCGACATTGGCTTCTATTTGTACATAATAAGGATGATATTGGTGTAGCAGTTGAATCGTAATAATTAAGCATGAATGAAACCAAGCATTTAATTGAGTTGAAATGTGAACAAACATTGTGTTAGCTCCTCGACGCTGGGTTTTTAGCGATCCTATTTTGTGAGCAGTCAATGCTAACCATGTAAACTACGAATGTAATTGTTACATCAATATTTTTACGTGGTACTTACTTGTGAGGACTACATTTTATTTGATTTTTTTTTTCAAAAATAAACCTTTATACAAAACGTTGTATAATTTTAACGTGTTTAGATTGGCTAGTGCTGCGCTTGTTTTAGGTGTTGTTTCAAAATTGTTTAACATTCAGCAATTTCATAAATATTTAATTCACCAATATCCGGAGCACTTTAAAATCAATGCTCGACAAACAAAAACAAAACAGTTCCGTATGAATCATAATAATATATATAAAATTAGTCTCTTATAGGATAGCAGACTGCAGCTGCTGTATAATAAAAATTAAAAAAAGTATGTCATTTAAAATTTCGAAATTCGAATTTCAGATTAGAAAGCATATCGAAAAAATTCGAACTATAATAGAACGATTTAAAAATTAAAAAGAATAATTTAAAAAATAAAGCGTTCGAAATTCAAACAGTGGAAGCGGGAGGCGAAGGAGCGCGCGGAGACGGAGCGTCGCTGGCGAGGGCAAAGGGCGCGGCTCTGATTGCTGTAATCGAGTTAAGGCGAGTGGACAACTAAACAAAAAGAGCAGCACAATTAGCGGGCGTGGGCGCAGGAAGCTGCCGCCGTTCCACTAGGGAGCGGGAATTCAATTATGAAGATGTTTTCGTTCGGCTAACAAAGCGACGGGCGACCGCGGTGGCTGCCGCTCATTTACATAGACGCGCCGTGTCCTTTTCCCGCGTATTTTTACTTGTTTTTCTTTTTTTTTTAATTCAAAGCGCAATGCCAGGGACATTCAATCTATAGATAGAGCTTGCTATTAAGTTCAGTAATTTTTATAAATTGTAGATTAAATCTTTTTGTTAATCATAAATGTTGTGTGAGCAAAACCTGGTTTATTAGGGTTAAAAAAAATTATATTTAATTATTTTTCGTTTTTATTTCTCGTGTATACGTAAGCATCCATAAGGTAATATTTAAACATAATCCGCCTTATTACAAAACGTGGACTAACGAAAGTAAGGTACTAAGTACAAAATTATTTATTATAACAAAACTAACTTTCTCTCTTATCCTGGAATTATGTTTAGTACTATAAATAGTCTTATGATGAAAATACCGGGATTGATCAAGTTTTGAATGCTGTTTAATCCCGGTACCCACGTTAGTCCCCGTTTTGTTATAAAGATGAATTAGTTGAAATATATTTCTAGCATCCTCAATATTTTATTATTATTGATTTTCTATATATATAGGAAAATTAAGTTAATTCTTTTTTTATAGATTTCTTTCTTACTTTTAATTCTCTGTATCACCCTACGGTTGACCCGGAGATAATGCCTTTGGCATTAAATCCGCCATTGTACATATTTTTGTGCATAAAGCGTAAATAGATAAACAAATAATCGTATAGTGTGACAATAAAGAGCACTTAAACATAAGTATATGTGGGCACCGGAAGTGACGTCGCCGACAGATGTAAAACAGCCCAAATTTGTTTTCTTTCAATTAGAATATTGTTTTTACTGCCCTTATCAGCGACATCTTCGAAAAGATAAACACACACTATGAAGATAGATAATTTTATCGACGGAACTAAACAGTCGATTTATACGCTACCTGTTTTCGGAACCGGCTCATTTGTGTGTATGTGACTCACGACGGACATTAATGTGTGTGTTACACGCAAGAGCTAGCCCACATTTGTGTGATTCGATTCAAAGTTTTTGTGGCGTTGTTCATTATCGACGGAAATGAGCTTGGATGTTATATCGTGATTGGATCTTGTTGCTATTGCTTTTGGCTACGGATTTATTAGAGACGGCACACATTGAAAATGTTTATATAACTTTCCACCGACTTCGAATAGGGGAACGTTTTTATTCTTGTTTCAAATATAAGGTAATTGTAAAATGATTTTTTAAACGACAATTTTGGCTGTACTTTGGAAGTAGATTAATGTTAAGCTAATTCTATGTTGCGTATAGATAATTTATTCTTATTATTATTCTGCATTATTTAAAAGTTCTGTAAGGAATAGAATTTAATTGATAATAATTTGGTATCAAAACGAATAGGAAGGGATCTTTGTTTCGATTTACATAAAGAGCTATAAAACAAACCACGTATCAGTTTTTTTTTATATTACAGATTAAAAAAATCAATTTGAATGGTACATCGATAATACTGGCTCGTAGGACACGACAGGAAGTCGCCGCCGGACGCGCGTATCTAGCTACTTTATCTATCTCGTTTCATTTGGAGCTTTGTCACATGCCCTCTCGCTCTAAGCGGCCGTCCGCCCTCCTATTCCCACTAATTGCTGTATGCATAACGCTGTCCCGCTCCCGCCGGTACCATTCTGCCCGGTATTGCGTAATGAGCGGTCGAATTTTGTATTTCGTTTTATTCTCTTACCGTTATTCGTTATTACATCGTTTGTATGATATTATGATTATTACAGTGCTTTTTGTTTATTGTTCTCTACTATAAGCTACGAATTTGTGAAAGAAGACTTAGATATTTTTTTTATTTATGGAAAAGAAGACAAACGAGCAGACGTTTCACCTGATTGTAAGTGATCCTGTCGCCCATGGACACACTCAACATTCGGAGAGTTGCGAGTGCATTGTCGACCTGGGAAATTGGATACAACAGATTTATTGGATAGGATGGGATTAAGAATTTGGAGGGGAAGGGAGTGGGAAAAGAAAAGGGTAGACGTGGCCATTTATGCCGACTTTATAAAGGGCGGTGGTACTTCCTCGGACGAGCGTGGCCGTAAAAAAGCAACAAAAGCTGTGAAAGGACGTTATGCTCTACCACCCTCTAAATATAACTGTTGTATTAGCACCAACAGGTGATTTTTCGGCAGGCGGACGACGTGGAGGTAATAAAAAAAGTCCGGGCGACATCCGACATGCGTACAACCGCGAACGCGTAAATATTTACCCGCTGCAATAGATTGAGCAATATAAAACTGCTGCACGGGGCACCAGAGGCTGCGCCCACGAGAGCTAGAAATCATCCGCGTCCGGTCACCGCCATTTGCGTTTTAAATATTAATGGAACCGGCCGCGCGGGAAAGCCGCACTACGCCGCGGCTTCCGCCCGACGCTGCGCTTCATTCATAAAATCGCACCGGATGTCGCTAAACGCCATATCCAAACCGCACCCACAAGCAAAACTCAACCTTAAAACAGGTGAATACAGTCTACTTTACTATAGCAGACACTACACTAACGCTTCGAGAAAACGCGCGCGCTCCCGAACGAAAATAGCCGTGGAAACAAGGCGTAAGTACGGACGCAAGCATGCGAAAGTGGTCTCTCCATGTACGGCGTAGAGTCGGTTTCCGTTTGGAGCGGAATCCGCCGGTTGGCGCTAAAAAGGCGCGAACGCCCGGGCCTGATTTACTCGCTTGTATGAATGGACGTCGAGGTGCGAACATCTAGTAATGGGAGTGAATGGACAGAACCTCTACTGTACGACTTGTGGAAAAACTCGACCGCTTCCAGTTATAACTGAGTTGGTCACAGCTATGTTTGGCGCGAACACCTGGGCATGAGCAGAGGCGGTTTTTATGCGTTTTCTAAACTGAGATCGGGAATCGAGAGCTTTTTACGGCTGCAACTGTGTTACATGTTGTGGACAACTGCTCGCTGTTACTTTTAGTTTAGCTTCGAAGCAAGCTTGAGATGGCAGAATAAGATTGATTGTTATGACTTTGACGCTCGCCCGGGGAAGCATTACCGCCCTTTATAAAGTCGGCACAAAATAAAGCATGACTTTTGGGGTTGCCGGATGGCCATTCCTACCCTTTTCTTTTCCCAATCCTATCCCTTCCAAATCATCACTCCTGACCCAATTCTATCCAATAAACCCCTTCTATCCAAATTCCCCAGGTAGATAACTCATAACTCTTGGGAGATTGTGTCTATGGGCGACGGGAACGCTTAACATCAGGTGAACTGTCTTCTTGTTTGTCTTCCTTTCCATTAAAAAAAACATATTTGACCACATTAAATATTATCACTATTATTTAGTTGCCTATCGGAATGCTTTAGTACCGACATAAAGGCCATTGCTGAACATTGTATTCGCAAGTTAGCTAGTAAATATAACAGGTACGCTCTAACGACTGCAAAAACAGGCTCCGTGTAACGCGATACAAGCCCGCGCCCGGCTTCGTCCCTATCGAGTGACGACAAATCGCTCGTGCATAATCGTAAATACGCGTTTTTGTCCATTCAAGGGACGCGGCTATATCCGGTTTTTATTGTTGCCTCGAAAACGAAAAAAAATTCATAATGTCGGACGTAACAGGTAATTTTGACCGCCGGCGTCCCTCAGGGCACTATATTCGCACCGGTAAGGTTGCGTTTCTAAGGTACGTGAAATTAGGCCTTTTGTGGGCGCAGACTGTTTGGCACCGAAACCTTTTTTATCAATACTGCGCTTAAAGCATTTGGGTTCTGGGAAATAGTGGTGCTCATGTATTTAATATCTCATATAGCTTTTGTTTGTTTTCTCGCGTAATGCAGAGATATTTTAGGATGTTTACTATTTCACGGTTCCCTTTTCTATATTCCAGATATCTTTTTTTTTTCTGTAGGTTAACTTTTATACTTGCTGACAGTTTTACGTTATTAACACGCTTTTATTAGCTTCGCCTGTATGTTTGTTTGCTTGTTTGTAATCGACCCCTTTGAACACTATTTTGACCCACTTTCCGCGGACAGATTCTATTCAAACTTTGCAGACTTTTCAGGGGCCGATGACATTACAATAATTTAATACGCATATCCCATTATCCTTACTAGGATCGCCAGGACTTATGATTTTTTAACTTTTTAGTTAGATTTCTAATTATAGCGTGTTTTTTTAGTTTTTTAAACTATGTTTTATTTTTATAACGTCTAATTTTGTAGTTTGACAAAGTGTAATGAAAAACTTCATTATGATTGTTGGGGAAGCTAAAAAATGAATTACAAGTAAACAAACAATATACTGTTTATTTGGACACTGAGACATTTTGCAGCCGTCTTTGGTTGTTGTTTTGTATTGAAGTAATTACGTGGAATATTCATCAGAGAACTGTTTTCGAAAGGCCAGTTATTTTGTAATAACCACTATTTATTTGCAATTATCTTAAAAGACTGAGTAGATTACATCAGATGATTGACACAGAAAGTTAGCTAAAGACATAATTGAAGAGCGTAATAGTTAAGGACACGGACGATCACGTGGTCGAGGGTTCGAATACCGCCATTCGACTGCTGTTTTGAACCACATCCTAGCACAAGCCTAGAGCTTACTTCCAACCATTCCATGGTTAACGAATATTAGTGAAATTTCAAAAATTTTGCTAATATTAAAATAATACAGCTTTAGTTAGGATTTGAATCCACTATTACAATGTACAGTGCAACTTCAGCAATTTTATCCTGACCGTGGCATTTTTAACGAGCAATGGTGTTAAGATTCCAAGCCATTATGTCGTGGGCCGTGAGATCGAACACTACGCCTCGAAGGCTTCGGTGTGTATTTCTTATGTTTTTAATTATGTAATTTATGCTGGTGCAAGCATAAATTACATAATTAAAAACATATATATATACTAAATATATATATAAACACAAGATATAGATCATAGTAAAATAAAGAACAACTAAAACTGTAACTAACACTAAATGTAAAAAATCCTTGATCAAAGCACTAGGAACTCTATCTGATGATAATGTATCAAGTTTAGATAAAATTGGACAAACGTATACAATTCTATAAGACCGTTTAATAAGCAATATTCCGCGAAAAAATCGCCTTACAACCTGCAAGCCAACATGTGAGCGCACGCATAAGCATGCGTAAAAGCTTTAAGGTGGTTTTTTGGCAGAATATTGCTAATTAAACTGTCTTATAGGATTGTATATTATGGACTGCCGCAAAGTAACGTCTGATTCGATTAACCATTGGACAAACGTCTATACATTTCTACAAGTTTAGCGTAAATGCAGGTCTATAAACAACCAGACGACCGACTGACTTCGTTGCAATCTATTTTTGATCCTGTCCCCATTACGCACGAGGAGTATTAATTATCTACCACCAGATGAGTTTTGGGGGATGGACAGGGACTCTCAAAAACCAAGAAAAAGTAAATTCTTTCGATGGCTACTAAACTTTACATGATCATCCAAGGTAATCAGGTTGCTTGAGTATTTAATTCAGATAGTCTGAGAGACTATAAGGGAGACCATAAGGTATGTTTACACACATAGATGTTTATTTAATAGAAATTAAGTGGATAGTAAAGCAATAAAAGCTTCCAGTTACATTATGAGGTGGTAGAGCATAACATCTTTTCACAGCCTTTTGCTCCACTTTCACGGCCGCCTGGGGAAGTACCACTGCCCTTTATAAAGTCGGCATAAAATAAGCATAACTTTTAGGGATGCCTGATGGCTGTGTTTACCCTTCTCTTTTCCC
This sequence comes from Graphium colonna, assembly GCA_025505425.1. Taxonomy (NCBI): domain Eukaryota; kingdom Metazoa; phylum Arthropoda; class Insecta; order Lepidoptera; family Papilionidae; genus Graphium; species Graphium colonna. The sequence goes on from JAOCPS010000009.1 coordinate 1,495,725, forward strand.
TCCAAATCCTTATACCCTACCCATCCTTTCCAATAAATTGATTCTATCCAATTTTGCAGGCTGACAACGCATTCGTGACTCTCCGGATGATGCGTGCATGGCGACGGGATCGCTTACCATCAGGTGAACCGTCTGCTTGTTTGTCTTCTTTTCCAAAAAAAAATAAATAAATAAAATGTATTTCGATATAGACTGTAGCAAATCAGGTGGATGTCATAATTTCTATCTTTAACATTTAAATTAAGCTTACTAAAGAATATATTATAATCTCTAAGTATTTTGTATTTAAAACTATGAAAACGAATAGCGCAAGTTTTTCGTGCGGTAGCTTTGATTGTTATAATATGAATCACTAAATCTCTAAACAAATTAAAAATGGCTTTGATTGTTTAAATTTGAATATCAAAACAAAATACAGACACATTTAGTTCTTATTTAAACATAAATTAATATTAAAAAGACTGCGGTACTTTTGATCTTTGTGGACGGCAATAAGACAAAATTCAACAAGAAGCTCAAAGCCGGCGACGAGATTGCCTGATGTAAATTAATTTATTAAGAAATAGCGCATCTTTAAAGATATATTAGTAAGAAGATTATTTTAATCAAAAACAATTCTCATGTTCTATGTCTTCATCGTGTTAATTTATATTTTTGTCCATAATTCTTTATCATCTTTGATTAAATAGTACTAACCCGATTCCAAAACGCACAAATCTCAACACATCCCTTTCGTTGCCATTCAAATAACACAATACGTCATTTAAACAAACATCGGCGGCCGTTTTCGAGAAATGATCAATCATAAAGCGCGAAGCGATCCCTCACGTCGTCCCGCCATCTTTGTTTTTATTTTGGCGCGAAATAAAACGACGCGTTCGAAAATAGCGGGAAAATAAGGCGACATGACAAGAGCGTTTAGAAACCGTCCTTTTTGCCTATTTTATTTCGGAATACTGTAAATCTTTATTTATATATAAAAATTAAATAGTAAGATTATAAATTATTATATATAGAATTTAGACCGTCCTTTTTGCCTATTTTATTTCGAAATACGGTAATTATTAAAGATTATATAATAGATTGTAAAGGACAATGCCCAAAAGTGTTAACAAAAGTTCTTATGCATCAAGATCAAAATTATATAGCAATTATTGTCATGATTTCTTACGGCATTACGCTTCATCGATTTGATTTTTGATCAGGGAATTTAATTTAAATGCAATAGACGCTATTTCTTAGATTTTTCGATTTTATCAAATATCTCTGAAACCGGAGTTTTCTTTACAAAAAGTACGTCTATAGAAGTATAAGTCTAGTCTCCAAAAAAAAAGTTTGAACCTGATGCAACTTGGTACAGCATGTCAAATAAAATGGGCGTTGTTTTCGATTAAATATATTCAACAAATTAAAAATATGCTCGCAGAATATTCTGACACGCTTCACTGGCAATTGTTAAAATAAAAAAGTGAGTAAATCAATGCTTTCTCCCCGGCAATGGATAATTTTGAGGCTTTCGTAACTAAAATAAGAATCGGCAGCCATATTGCTATACTTATTTGTATAACCACATATGATTACTCGGTGCGCGGAGAGTAATGATGGTCAATGAGGCATAACTTTTTCTCAGTGTCTAGTTACCTGTAGGGTTGCCAGCTAACAGAAACTTATATTTATTTAGGCGTTTTGCATAATTTTATGTACAGATTCGGACTTAATGCCAATGGTATTCTCTACCAGTCAACCGCAAGTTGGAATAAAGAAAATTAATATTTATTATAGAGAAAGATATTTAATATTAAGTTATATTCGTTTTTATTTTATTAATTTATGAGAATGGTTTTAGGCAATCGACATAATATTACAATACTGTGGAGTTGAGCAATAACTAGATGGTGGAAGAAACAGAGAGCAGTATATAAACATTATTTTCACCTTTCTAAAGCGAGGCGAGTATATAAAGTACCATTAAAAAAATCATAAACGGATTATATATAGGACTTTTATTAAATTACCAAATTCAGGAGCCTTGGACATTGCTTAGAATAGGTTTGTTGGATAAGGCCTGACCTGACCCAGAAACATATAAAGAATTTAGAAAAAGGGTTGGCAAAAGAAAACATTTTGCAGCCACCTAAAAATCTGCCGCCCTGAGTGTCCCTTGTGTAAATCCAAGGCTGTCTATGTGTATGCTTGTCAGCAGCCCTGAGGAGGTTGGCGCACCGGTCCGTTAGTGAATGAAGCGGACCGGTTTGACCGTTCTAATGTGAATCCAGTCCGAGCGGCGTCCGTGGACGCTCTCTTTCCTAAAAGACTCCACGTAGGAAATTAACTCCACGCATTGAGATGCTCGGATCGGTAGCTGATGAATATTCAATTGTTTATATTTAGCTGCTTTAATATAGCTTCGGTCGAATTGGAGCTATTACCAAGTTCACCCTGGTAATGAACTGTTTGGTTAATAAAAGTGTATTATAATGAGAATGGTCTTGTTTCCTACAAGACTTTTTAGACGAATAATGTGGATACGATTGATGCAACTACTGAAAATATTTGGAAGTAGTTAGCAGCGGTTCTATTTGGCATTTAACAGACTTCAAAAAAGGAAGAAGGTTCTTAATTCAAATGTTTATTTTTTTTATGTATAATATATCTCGGTCATTTATGAACCGATTTTGAAAATTCTTTGTTTTGTCTTATAAAGTATTCTTTCGGAATGGTTCCATAAAATGTTCAGGAAAATCGGTTAAGTAGTTTTTTTTTATTAATCAAAATAACATTGAATTTACGTATTTTTGCGCGTATCTCCGTCATTTGTGAACCAATTTCAAAAAATATTTTTTATTTGATAGAACATTTTTCGTCGCATGAAATTTTCAAACAAAAAATCAGTTGGTTAGTTTGTTTCTTAAATAAAAATAACAAAATTTAGCAATGTTCGCAGGTATCACCGCAAATTATATACTGATTTGAAAAAATACTTTCTTATCTGATAGGGTGCACTTTGACACATTTTTTTTTATAAAAATCGGATTAGTAGTTTATTTTTAAAATCAAAATAACGGAGTATATATGATTTTAAAGTGCCCTTTTAAGGCGTTTGAAGTCGGTTTTTTTTAATTTTCTGTGATAAATAAACTTGCATTTTTCATTTTTCGAATAGTCTAATCTAATTGTAAACAAACAATATTATTTTTCGAATAAATGTAAAAACACGATTTAATAATGTTGATGGTTCTCAAATAGTTTTTATTATATTCATATATAACTGGCGACATATAGAGGGTAGGCAGAGATGTCAAATTACAGGCTGTCATATGTAAATAGCTCACCCCTTTGACGTGCCCTTAAGATGTGCAACTGTCATTTTTTCGGGGAAGGAAGAGGCGTGGTCATCCGGTCTCCAACGGGATTCCTTCGTGTATCAATTTGTGATGATAATGGGGATTCTATGGAGTCATTCAAACACCCTATAGCGCATAATGTTGGAACAGTTATTTGAACCGGTTTATGGGGCTGGCCGTGGGGATGGTTACCGTATACTTGATTTTGAGGGTATGACAACTTGGGAAACAAGTTTGGTTGTAAAGGCCCTTTGTGAGTCATGGTATACTTCTTTGTATACTGGCTACAATATTGTATATAACGAACAAAGAACTTTTTGAAACATTGTCACATAAGATATTAAAATATTTTGCACAATTTATTTTATAAAAAATACACTTAAAATTTACATAACACTTATTTCTATAGACATCCAAAAAGATATTTTTGTATACATATTTAAGTAAAATCAGACACACCCTGTAAACAAAAAAAAAATGTATTTCAATATCGATGCGAGTCAACTTAATAAGCGTTATGTATTAAGCAACACTGTCTAAAATTCATCTTTCAATTCATTTAATTTTTCTTTAAGAACTTGCAACATTATTGATATTAACTACCACAATAATTATTATAAATTTAACTAATCGGTAATGTATACGAAATCTAATATTGTAGATACACACCGCAGTTAAGATTTTCAAAGTATTTTGAAACAATGTTTTTAACTTATAATTCCTATAAAAGCACAAATAGCACGAAACTAGTTAGTCTCTCTCATGGTGGCAGATATATATTATCTATTTATCACAATATTTTAATAAAACATAAAAAAAAGACCGTTTACGTAAAAAACAACAAATGCGGTCGAAAGCAGTCAATTACCGAGCAGTGCAACATCCGTCGGCACAAGTGACATTTCGACGGCGATATCTCCGAAGAAATCTGAAGGTTGACTTAACTAAATTAACTTAATTTAGTCTCGCGCTATAAATAACGGACATTTAAGTGAGAACACGATCGCATAAAGATTAGTTAAGAATAACTCGTTAATAACATTTTTTTTTTATGGAAAGGAAGACAAACGAGCAGACGGTTCACCTGAGTGATCCCGTCGCCCATGAACACACGCAACATCCGGAGAGTTGCGAGTGCGTTGTCAACCTGGGAAATCGGATACAATTGGTTTATTGGATAGGAT
>JAOCPS010000009.1:1555118-1568771 GCA_025505425.1 Graphium colonna
TATAAGTAACCTCACACAGCCTATAACCATTGGACAATAAAGATGTTTCAAACGAGACCTCATTTATCGAATTCTGACAAGTAGTTACAAGAAATCGGGGAACAGATGAACATACATACATACATACATACATACCGGTCGAAATCATAGCCCTTCTTTTGCTTCACCGTAGTCGGGTAATGATGAAATGAAATTACCCATTCCGTGCCAAGTAGGTTGGTACAATACAATTCGATGGACCATAGCAATACTATCGATGATATCGAACACAGTTTTTTTTTTTTGTAAGTTATGTAACCGGATTTGTCTAAAAATATCATGTAGAGTGGTTTAGTGCATCCAGGATCAGTTATTAGCAATTTGTTACTGTGTTTAGAGTTACAAATCAATTACTTCGTTTCCACCCAATACCTACCAAACAAATTGTGTGGACACCTTACTTAGAAAAGAACAGAGCGTCAACAAACAATTTCAAGGGCAAATTTTCTTTCTTCACTTTTTATTTAAGAGTTTGGCTGGAAGCCACAGATTTGACTCCAAGTTCCTTGGTTGTATGCATGGCATACAGTAGTTCCCTTTGACAGATTTAGTGAGAGACCAAAACATACGAACCCCCTCACCTGATTAACCAACTTAGGACTACAACAATAGCTCACGCGAATAGGGGCGCGTGCAAAACTGTTTAGATGTTCGTTTGACCCGTTGTCAACGGAATGAAACATTTGGATCACTAATTTTTAACCCTAATTTTATTACCCGCATGACGAGAAGACGTAAAGTACGCACTATAGAAGCGATACACCGCCTTTTCCTTCTCAGAGGCGACCTTCCAGGGTAGTGATGTCATTGGTATATAATGCGTATAGAATGCGTGAGACGCAGATTTCCTGTGGCACTCCGGATTAAATGCAGTGTGTTCTCGAAGTCTCACTATTGATCATAACGTGGAAATTTCCTCCTTGCAGGTAGGATGCTACTAACCGCACTAGAGAGCGCGGTACTATATTTTGAACAGATTATTATTACTTGTACGCCTTTTTGATGTTTAGAAAAACGCTGAACAATATTCGCCCTGCATTTCGTTCCACGAAAAATGATGCAGCACTCGGATAAGCTATGTGGTTATGGTATAGTAACAGTTACAGATCGGTAGAATGATTCTGTAGAGAACAAATCGTTAAAATGGCTTAGGTTATTTACAAAGTAAAAGAGTAGAAAGGGCCCAAAGATAGATCTTTGCGGGACCCCATACTTACCAAAGCAAGTGAATGGCAAGAGACCTCCTGGGGGGTCTCTTGCCATTCACTTCAACTCTCTAATTTCTATGTCTAACATAAGAATCGGCATCTTTTATACTATAGTAGTGCAATTTCCCAAAGTTTCATGCTGGACGCAATCAAAAGTTAAATGACAAAATACACCTAATGCATTTGGTGACTCATCTCAGACTTTAAAAATATTTTTAACAAGCTGTACACTTTCATTTGTTCTTGAGCGAATAAATCTGTAATGCTTGTAATACGATAAATTTTAAGAGCTGGAATATAATAGCTTATTTTTTCTTTCAAAATATTTACTAAGGTTTGCTAGTATATATATAGGCCTTAAATTGTTAGTCTACTATGAGACTTAAATATCGAAATCATTTTACTTTTTTTTTACCGTAATCTGATTTTTGTACACACAATAGTTAAATATCACAGAGATCCATCAAATTATTTAAATATAATTAAGATATCTATATATCTAGCTAGCGAACAACTATATTAACAAACTGCATTTTATATTTCAGGCACTATGCTGCTCTTGGTTTCATTCTAAGCCTTTTCCTGCTACGATAGAAGAAATGCCTAAACCCACTGTTAACAAACCAAAATAATGTCGTTTATGAAATGCTAATTAATAAAATTAAATGATGATAATAAAATAAATCACACATTTGTATTTAATATTTTTATTCCCCTGAAATCACTTAGCACTATTTGCATACTTAGTATACTTAATAAAAAAAAGTCGAACTGAATAGTATACAGCAGTTATAAGTGAAGTTGTATACTTTAATCACCATATTACATTTGGACCGATATCCTATTCTGTGTATTTTATGTGGACACTTAAGTACCAAAACAAAACAGCTAATAACATGCAAATAATGAAAAATGGTTCCTATTTAATTTTACATGACAATTTTTTTCAGTTTTTTTATTGATATTATACATAGTAGTAATTCTAAAATGGTGAATTAAAATATTTGGGATTCATTATAATTGTGAATAAACACTTTATTTTCCAAAGCTTTTTTTTTTATTTGAATATCTCATCCAAAATATATAAGTTATAATACATAATTGGTGGGTGACATTATTTAATTAAAACTACAATATTGTATGTGCAGGGTACTGCAAATGGTAAATATGTTAATGGGCTGAAAAATATGTCTAAATAGACATAATTTCGCATAGTGAAATAAATTTAGTGTTAGCGAGATCATATGCATTTAACATCGATAAATATAATAAAAATGCAAACCAAACTTACATATATAACTATATACATATTTATTTGTAGACAGACAGTTAATGCTATTGCTTTAGAAGTAGTTGGAATTTTTGAAAAATGAGACATCAACACAAATAATTTGTTGAGAGCATGCCTATCACCCTAACATTATGACCATTACATTAATATTTTACTTTAATATTGCTTTAAATTGTTTAGTGGTTTGTATGTTTATAGTAATAATATCATTAGAAATACCACAAGTTAAATAAAATGTGCACATACCCTTCACTACCACAGCCTTGATTCTTAGAAAATATTTAGTATATCAGAAAAATATAAACATGCTATGGGGCTTTTCAAAAAAAGGTTTATTTAGTATGCTAACTCATCCAACTTTATGTGAAGAACCACAAATAAAGATATAAATCATTGCAATACTGACTACTTCTTTGGAAGGAATCGCCCCAATAAAAAAAATATTTTCATTACTAAGGAATATAGAAATTCTAATATATTATAAACATAAGAAAAAATATGAACACCGCACATATAAACTGCTACCAATATAATTAAGTATTTTAAATAAGTGTTACGGTTTTAAGAAACAACGTATGTCAATTGTCTACATTGCCTCAAGCAACATATATGTGATTAATTTAAACATAACAAAATAATCATCGCTTTATTAGATGAACACTTAAAATATTAAACTTCAGGCTCATTTTAACATTGTGCCGTTAGCAAAGACCTTTTCCCTTTTTTTATCAAAAAAATCTTATAATTATATTGGATGTTATGTAATCGTTACATATATATCTACTCTTTGCCCTTATACTGGCAGCAACTATAGACATTTGTCTATAAACAGCATTTGAAAAACAAATACATTTAAATTTCCAAAGAAATTTTATTAAAATTGCTATAAATGGAGCTCGAAAATTAGGTATTTCTTTTTAAACATGTTTATTATGGCCTAGAATTGTTTTACTAGTTTTACTACTACTTAAAATCCTTCTACCATCAAACCAAGCATTTTAAATAAATACATAAAATCATGAGCTTGAATAGTTCTTCCAGAAAGCTTGGTAGCCACATGCTCAAATATGGTAATTGATAAAGAAATTATAATTCTAAATATGCTTAATAATTATACTAAGCTGTTTTTTATCCTATATTTACATATGAATTTAATTTTATTACAATGCTCTATAAGAGCAGCCTACAAAACCCCTAACAAGTATGAGGTAATTATCTTTTAGCAAAGAAAAAATTTTCACAATTTACATTGTGTAAAGTAATAAGGAGAAAATAAGAAAATTCTAAACCTGGATACACCTTTATACTTATAATTTAAAATTGAGTTCAACAACCTTATAACACAGTGGGTCAAAATCAATCAAGTGAGTGATAAAGACACTTGGATTGAAGGCATTTTCTTATAGGGAGAGTATTTACTTATTCATATTGAAGGTAACTGTCTGAGTAATAAGTTAGTTTAGAAGAGATTTTCTGCAGTCTGCCTTGAAATTTAAAGATAGATGACTCACAGCAAGTCATAGGTTAAGACTCTTGGTTTAAATAAACAATTGTGTTTTTTCTCCACTTTATTTTGAATTTATCTATTGTGGGACATAATCACCTACTTATGTTTAGAGATATGAGAAAATTTTTATATTAAATTTATATTTTACATATAAAATGCATTCTATAGTATCAGGATTCAAATTAAATTAATTTATTAATAAGAAAATTAAAGCATGTTTTTTTTAATATTTAGTAGGGAAAGTTGACTATGATAAATGGTGATTATGCACAATTTTAACTTTAAAATGTAAATCATTTAAACGGTTCTTGTATGAAAAAGAAAAAATGGTATGCAAAAAAAATTTTAAGACCATAAAAAAGATATACATTATAAATTGTTACACATTTGCCAAAAAAATGATACATTCTCACTTTTAAGAAACAAAAACTAAAAGTGATTTTGCCTGAAAATGTCTTAAATAATTGGCCATTATAAAAGGATCAATAACATTTATCTATTACTACGGAGGACACTTAACTATACTATGACATTAGAAGTACTTAATGAAGAATTTACTATTGACTTTCAACTATAATTAATTGTTTATATATTTTCATTTCTCATGTTTCTTTTTAATTTTGCACAATAATATAAAAAAATAATTTACAAAAGGTTTTGTAATTATAAACTTCAAGCAATACATTCTGAATATATTTTAGGCAACACAAATAAATATTGCTCATAAATGTCGATTATATTCACAATGCCATACCGAATATTATGTACGACATTTTTAATCTATCTCAACTAATTAATACAGTGTACACATTATAGTTCATTTCTGCTTTTAAAGTGTAGTTAACGTAAGTGTTTTAGGCGAATTCTCAACAAATAAACAAAATCAACTGCACCGCTGCTTCTCGGGTACTGTTCCTATTAATGTTTATTAAAGAATTAAAACCGCCAATATCAACTGCACCACCTATCGTTTTTATCATCACTTGTCTCACTCAAGAATTCCGCGAATCTAAATGTATTCAAACACAATTCTTCACATATTGTTTTCCTGCAAATATTCCATATATGGACAGGATCGGCCATACCGCCTGTCGTTCTTACTACAAAGTTCTGGTTGTATATCAGGGTATCTGGTTGTATATTGGCAGTGGTATTTTACGCACATTTTCCCGCGAATTCTCAACATACGAACAAAATGAACTACATGGCCCGTTAAACACTTTTCACGTTAACATTCGTCCGTGTTCTCAATGGAAAGGATTAACCGCACCTCCTGTCGTTTTTAGCACATAACAGTACTCGGTAGGCAGGCGGTGCCGGGGTCTTTCGCTAGTTATGCAGCCAGCCGGCCACCTTGAGGTACTGGCGCACTGCCGTGTCGACGTCACTGTCGGCTGTAGCAGGTCTACGAAGCAACACCCCCTTAAGTGTCACGTACTGAGCTGGTGCCAGGCTCAACGCACTACATAGCTGTGGGTAAAATCAATTTCATTCATATGTACATCATTAATCTCTTGTGGTTCACTCATGTACAAAGTAAGTCGTTGTCCACTCGCATAATTCGATTCCACAACATTTTATAACGTAAGCACCTAGGCAGTTACGCTATGGGGCAAGAGAGGTTTGGTAGGTTAGCTGTATGTTAATGTTATGCTAAAAGTTCAAAATCCCAACTATGTGTTATTCTTACCAAATAAAATACGTGTCAAACTTCATCCAAATCCATTCATTCATCTTTTGCGTGATTTAATAGGAAACATTAAAAAGGCGCTGCTGGTGCTGAGTGACGAAACAATTGATTTTTGTTTAAACAGTTAAATAGATGACGCTAAAATTTAACGAATGTTGATCGAGTTAAAGTTTGAAACATGGGATGTTATACATCTAATGTTCTCATTCCTCTATCCTCTCCTTTTTTTAGGAATTTTTCCTCTTTTTGTGGTGTGACTCTATACAAGAGAAATCAATCATAGCGATTGGTTAATACACATTTGCATGCAAAACTTCAGCTTAATCTGAAACCGGAAAATGGGTAAAATTTTCCTTGGAAGATTTGATTACAGATGCACAGACAATGGGACAATTGAAACTAATTAAAAGCTTGTAACAATAAATTCAGTACCTGTATCTCGTTATTGTTGAGAAGTTGCCTCGAGCAGACGGCGTTGCTGTTGCTGCATGAGTTCTTTTTGGAGCATCCACATGCGGTACTTCCGTCCCGTGTGCACCTTGGGCTGGTGGAACTTGAGACGCTTTCGCCTTCTCTGTAATATTACATAAAGGCAAATCAAAAACAAATTCCAAAAAATAAGCAGCTACAGAAAAAATGCGCATTTAGGGATGTAACCTAAATCCCCATTTTTCATTTAAAAATGTTATTCTGCCCTATTTACAGTTTAATGGTGTATTAAGAACTGAACACACAAATGCTGAGACATTGAATAGTAAGAGTTGTGCTGCCACGTTCGCGCGAATTGCGTACAATTGTGTACAAAGTGATCCCGTCGCCCATGGACACACGCTACACCTGAAGAGTTGCGAGTGCGTTGTCAACCTGGGAAATTAGATACAATGGGTTTGTTGGATAGGATGGGTCGGGATTAAGGATTTGGAGGGGATAGGAGTGGGAAAATAAAAGGGTAGACATGGCCAGCCGGCATCCCCAAGTCATGCATACTTTATTTTATGCCGACTTTATAAAGGGCGGTGATACTTCCCCGGACGCGAGTGACCGTAAAAGTGCAGCAAAAGCTGTTAAAGGATGTTATACTCTACCACCTAATTACCTATATTAAATAAATGTATCAATGTCCAGGGTGAGGATTTGAACGCTTTTGATTGAGAACAAATTCTATTGTAAATCAAAATCGTTGCCAGCATTCACTGGCAGCACCTCCCATATGCCAATTTTGCGCAGAACAATGTCCAGGTCCACTAGTTAAATTATAAATACCTTCAACCTCAAGAATTAATCTTTTCTAGATATGTTTTCTATCATCCAATTACAGAATTGAATCTAATATCTAAAAATCTAATATCTACATATTAATGTTAAAGCTAATGAAGTTTATCTTCAACTGGTTTGACATTGGTATTCATCTGATCCATGCTAAATTAGTTTAGATATTTTGGGGCTGTACGACAAAGATGTACTTAAAACTTTAATTATTAAAGATTATAATCACTATAAACTGTTTTAGCAGAATTTCGGCAAAGACAGCTAATTCAATCAGACTTAAACCATATGTATAAGGTAAATATAATATGCAGTCTTTGGGCAAACACATTTCCTTCACTCACAGAGAAATTTTCAAGACAACTGAAATATATCAAACACAGAACCCATTTTTATATGCCAATCTGAAGCATTAATCATCTTACACTCTTTACCGTTATTATATTATATATAAACAACTTACTTTTTTCTTTGCTGCAGCATGTTGGTCGCCATTAGCTCTTTTGTCTGATTGGTGTCCAGGCACCCACTGCTGCCCTGGCGAAAACAATTGTTATACGAGATCAAACCCAAAACTACACATCCACGTGCTGAATCTATTCGCACGCTTTTTTCAACTCCATAAAACCACAAATACCATGAAAAACCAGTTTATTAACAAATCCTATTTTAACTTGTTTTTAAATTGATGGAAGCCTTTTTATTCAGTTTGTAAGCTAAGCTCTATACCTCTCTCTGGTCTTTGTCCAGCAGTATGACAATTTAAAAATAATATATTATTATTTTTTATTCATTATTATAATTTCATATGTTTATTATTATAGTGGTATATGTAATAGATTGTCTATCACAAACAGCCTTACGTCTAAATGGTGGTTGGCGGCGTGCGGGTGTTTCCTGTGGGCGGCGTGTTGCTCGTAATGAGCGCATTCCTCCAATCGCGTGACGCCCGCCAGCCTGTATCTGTGGAGTTCGGCCAAACGGACGCGCAACTCCCTCTCGCGCCATAGACCTGCCACCACGCTGCTCTGTTCCGTCCGCCCGTAGAATTGAGCCGTCCAACGCAAACGCTCTGTGAAGTCCCTGGGACGTACATTCATTTTTTACGTTTTTTTAAAGCAATTAATATTCATTTTCTTTTCCATTAGAATTTGAAAATTATTTGAAGTAAAATTTATTTAGGTCCAATATTCAAATTCAAAATATGTTTACTTAAGTTATTTACTCGGATATATAAGTATATATAATGTTAACTCAGATAGATACTGGTGCTTTATTATGTCAAAGTTTACAAAAATATTATATACAAGTTTGTAAGTAAGCTACCACCATCTTGGTTGGTTTACAGTGTTGTAATACAATAATCATGTTTTACACTATGCGAGTATAAACAGATATGAAGAATAATTGTGATTTTTCAGACTGGTATAGTGTGAGAATGTGTTTGTTTAAAATTTTTGTCTATAATTCTTTTCTTTTGTATGTGTGAATGTCACTCCTCCTAAACAGCTATTATGTAACTTTGTGAATACGGGTAAGGCTTGAAATAGTTTTAATTTATATATGAATTAGTTAGGTAGCAATGTTGTAAGTTGCCAAACTACGGGCGAAACAACTATTTTATGTAAATTTATAATTCATACTTCTTTAAAAATTAATAATATAGACAAATTTATTTAAATAACTTGCCGTAATTTTAGTATTTTTTTGAGGTACTTATATGTTCAACATTAATTTTTTTTGTCTGAATTGTGAACTTAGGAATACCCTTTGCTGTTTTGTAAGTTCCGAATCTAAATTGCATAGCAGCATTTGTGATTTTTCTAACTACAAAAAATCGTAGGCAAATGGGCACACCGTTTATCAAGTGTTAAGTGGTTTTGTCATCCATCACCAACATCATCTAGCGTGTAGGATACTAGATAGAATAGGTTTTTTTTATTGTGTGGCCCAATCTATTGCAAGTATTTTATACTTTTTACAGCTTTGTGGAAGATTGGAATTGGCGTAAATAATGTAACTGCCGTAAGCCAGCCATCTTCTCATTGTGTTTTTGTGTCTCAAGTGTTATAGTGGACTATATGAAATCATTTCTTTTGAGTCTCTTAGAATGACTTCTAGTTCCCAGCCCCCATCCAGCCCACTGGGCTGGCTTCCTTGTCTATCTAAGGAATGTTAATTTTTAATTCATACAAAAGACCTTTGTATACTTAAACCTAGACGAAGGCCTGTTGGATATCGAGAAACGCCAATAGACAGAATTATTTTTTTTCTAAAATAATCCTGATTTTGTTGTCTGATCACAACAAAATCAGGATGTTCTTGCCTAAAGCAGAATTGGTGGTCAGGAATGACTTTTCGTAACTTTTTACCAAGTGCTTCGAGAGAATCGGGAGTAAACTTATCCTCTCAAATATCGAATTTTTTAATTTCGCTTTAAGTTTATTATATTCTTTACTCATTTTACATTTTGTGTACATTTTTTTCGATAACACCGTGTGCACCGCCAACGCTCAAGGGGTTAAAGGTCTGTATGAAGATACCTCGTTGGGTGGTTTGCACTCTTTGTGTGTCATTGTAATTTGGGATAATTTCCACACTAAATGAAAACTTGCACTCTCAGGATACCATTAAAAATTATGTCAGATACAGTTAATAGCTTTTCTTGGCAACTGTCTAAGTATTTATTTTGTGATAAAATCATACACTGGAGCTTCCCTCAAAAATTTTATTTAAGTATTTTAACAATATGTGCCTCAATAAGGGTTCTTGTATATGCATTTGGAGTAAAAACACTTTCCCGTTAAAAATAGGTCTACCTTTTCCTGGGATGATTTGGCCCATCCATAAGTTCCATTGATAGGAGGCTTAGCATTTTGAGGTCTATTAAGTTTTCAGTGAACTTCCGCAGGAAATATTAGTAAATGGTGATAATGATTTAAATTTATTTGCTAAAGTATCATTATAGTCTCTTTAAATCTGTTTCAGCTGTTTGTTGTATGCCGTTTCGTTCACAGCCAGCTTGCTTTGGTGCCTGATTTTACGGAGCATTTTTTTGTGTAGAAGGGCTTTTTTAATCTTGAGAGGATAGCTACGTTTATCACCTTATTTGGGCATCAGTTTATTAGTCCAGCATACGTTTTGCATTAACTCTGTTTCGTGTATTGTTGCCTCTATTGTCATTTGGAGTTTTTAAAGGCGCTATTAACTTGATGTTATCATCAATGTATTACCTACAGGATTTTTAATCAGTCGACTTAGTGACAAGTGTTTCCACTGTTTCAGGTTCAATCAGAAGTGTGCTTAATGGGAGCATATTCGGTGTATGATGCGATCAGCTTTCATAAATCACATTTAGAGTAATATTTAAGTAGCTCTTTTAATATGAAGGGGGTCAGGGATCATTTTGGAATCTGTTGTAAAATATTTTTTTTATGGGAAGGAAGACAAACGAGCAGACTGTTCACCTGATAGTATGTGATCCCATTGCCCATGAACACACGCAACATCCGGCGAATCCTTCATCCTTCTAAAATATGTGGATTTACAAGTAGACTGAACTAAAAATTTATTTATATCCACGCAAGACTTAAGCTATCTACATCTTGCCATTGAAAATCTAGAAGCTTGTATGCTTTGCATTCCAATTTCTACCACATACAAAGTAATTTTTTAGTTAGTGAAAGTACTGTAAAAATATATTATCATCAATCCTGTGTTTTGGAGGGCAATATATTGCGGAGAAATTCATGCAACTCATACTATGTTCCACAGCAATTGTTGTTGCTTGGATACAATCTATCTTGTATTTTAGCTTTAGGCAATGTTTCAAGTTTTCCCTAATTACAATTGCCCTTTCGTCATGACCTGACCATGGTTGACAGATAATTTGCATGCTTTACATATAAATAGAATATCAATACTATGTTTAAACCCGCCGTTTTAGATTTAGCTGAGTTTGTATGTAGGGAGGTGGTACCACCCCTAACTAGAATTGTAATATGTGCAACAAGAACTGTTTTTAAGATATTATACTCTACTATGTACAAAAGTTTTGGCCAACTATAATACAGCATTGTTTAGTCAAAGTAATACTTTTTGCATGGCTATATTTACTTAACATTTTAAAAATCTTTTCATCTATAAGAAAACTTTATCAATAAGATAGTTCTAGCACAAAACTTTTCTTGTTTGTGAAATGAAAATATAAAATGCGGAAACTTATGTATAAGGAATTGAAACTATTGTTAAATATTCAAACTGAATCATTACTACTACCTATATACTATAAATATTACAAAGTAAAGATATTTCCTCATGCTAAATATAAAATAATGTTACAAAATACATGATATAAATAAAGCTTCATTTTACTTAAGTTGTTTGGCTAAGTTTGCCTTAATTAGAAAAATTATTAAATGTGTTACTCACTTCTTTTCTTTGGCAAGTTTTCCGAGTGTTCTTTGTTTGTTTCTTTGATTATTGAAAAATACTGATACGAGTTGGAAGTCTCTCACTAGCCTTTTTCTCCTTGTTCTCTCTCTTAAACGCCTTGTATAAATGTCAACTTGCGACAATTTTAGAGCTGAAAGTGAAGTAAAATAAATAAGTCTGGTACCATGACAGTTTATATATTATTTTTTCAAAAAAAAATAAATATAAATAGTACAAAACACAACAATTAAGTTAAATACTTTTAGTAGAATTTACAATTATTTTGGATAGCATATTTCAGTCAAAGTAATGTCAGGCACACAAATGATGATGCAGAAAAAATTTGCAAAATATGAGCAGAAACTAATACATTCTTATAATGCCTTACAATATGAATAATATTTAATTAGTAGGATTTTCCTCCTGACCAAATTACGGCCATGGATGCCAATCCTACACCAGGATCAGCCAATTATGCAGCATATATTATATTTGGTAAATGTACGAGCAAACACCATACAGAGGCGGTAACCACAATTTAGAATTATAAGAAATTCAGAGTTACAAGATAGATCATATTCAATGTGTATTGAAAATGTTTACTCCATTTCCAGTGTCCGTTTTTGTGTAAGTGACTGATGTTTATTGACTTTCTTCAATAGTTTTAATTACAATTTATCATAGTTAACATGTAGATTTTTAATCTTATTTATTGTACTCTCCATTTAAAATGTCACAGGGACAGATTTTTATTAACAAGGATAGGGGAGGTGAGATGTTAAAAACCACACCAAATATATTTGTACTCTTACATTATATAGTGTGTATAATTTAAGATCTAAAACTATATTGTGACTCATGTGCAAGTCAACTGCAATTATTGACTGAAAAATATGTTTGTTATAT
This sequence comes from Graphium colonna, assembly GCA_025505425.1. Taxonomy (NCBI): domain Eukaryota; kingdom Metazoa; phylum Arthropoda; class Insecta; order Lepidoptera; family Papilionidae; genus Graphium; species Graphium colonna. The sequence goes on from JAOCPS010000009.1 coordinate 1,567,460, forward strand.
TCTTACTAATTTTATTTCATCAACAAAATAAAGAAACTGCAATAACTTGCATATCATGCAGCAGTTTAAGAGCACTTATTTATGTCAAGTGATATTTGCTGAGCATGTAATAAAACCAGGGCAAAGATTTTTGATGATTACAGGTTGTACAAAGAAATGTTATAACAGAAGACATATTGGTATTGTTTTTGTTAAAGACATATTTTTATCCATATTTATATACAAATATGTCACTGCTTTATATCTATATATTTATAAATTGCAGACTGACGAACAACTAAGTGAGAGTTCCATTTTTCTTAATAAGATTACAACATACAATAAAAGAATGCCTACTAAAAACCAAATTGGATAAAATTGTTTTGGCAATTATCCCCACATAGGGAAACAACAAGCTGCTCATTTAATAACCCATGGTCTTTTGCAGTATGGGAGGAATTACAAAAATAATTCAAGTAACTGTATATTACAAAGAACTTACCAACATCTAATTCATCATCCTCAGGGTTTAATGACAATGTTGATATTAATTGCTCTGCTTCATGATCATGTTCCTAAAATAAAAAAAATCTTTTAAATATTTTGTGAAGAATTTGCATGAAAATTCTTTATAAACATTACAAAGTTGACAAGTTCTACATTAATTATTTGAAGAACCAAGCTCATTTAGTGTCATATTTTGGAAAAATTATATTTAATTAAATAGCTATTGCCTGTTTCACCTGCATAGGTTTTTTTTGAGTATCATCTAAAATCTAGCCTATATAACTTAATCCAGGTAATAAATATGCGTGTAAAAAGACAATGCCCATTTTATATAGCATACCATACCAAATTGCATCGAGTTCAAGCATTTTTTTGGAAACTAAACTTATTATATTTACTATATAGAAGTTCTTATCATAAAAAAAACTGGGTTTGTCAGGTATTTGATAAAATGGAAAAATCAAATGTTCAAAATAAATTTAGTAGCAATCTACTTCTGTGTCTGTTTGTATAAACATATATACACTTAAAATTAAATAATCTGTTCAAAAATTAAATTCATGAAGTGTAATGTAAATAAGAAATTATGGAAATAATGAAAAACATTGTCCTTTATTATTACAATATCTTCATGGATAAATGCACAATTTAAGAACAAATTTGAAAAGGCATAAGATCTCACGGACTTATTTTTAGTTATATTATGATTATTGTGTTACTATAACCAACTATGTAGTGCATACAATTTTGACCACAAAACGCATTTTATCTGCTCCAATGCGGTAAATGTTGGTTATGTGTGGTAAATTATTTGATTTTAGTGAAA
>JAOCPS010000009.1:1605718-1616612 GCA_025505425.1 Graphium colonna
AAGGAAACGTTAAGAATGACCATCGGGCAACCCCAAAAGTCATGCATACTTTATTTTATGCCGACTTCATAAAGGGCGGCGGTACTTCGATGGGCGAGCGCGATGTTATACTCAGCCTACCAAAATTTTTGGATTGTTTTATATTGTATTAAACGAAACCACTATAGCTCTGGACTAGAATTTAGAGTTGATTAATTTAAACTCTGGTTCATATACTTCATTTTAATATGTATAGATACATGAAGATGTGAGAGATGCTGTAGTGTCTTTAGTTTGAAGGCGAAAAAGTCGATATCTGCGTTCTCTCCAACCTGTGCAGTGGGCGTAAACTCTTACGACCCAAAAAATAAGTAATTGTTATTTCTAAAATAATTAAATCTATAATTTGTACATTTAGTCTGTTTTATTTTCCTGTAGATTTTTAATGAATTTTAGTAACAACGTCTCTTGTAGCATAGTTTAGTAATCTAGGGTTGAAGGCGAAAAAGTCGATATCTGTTCTCGCCACCCTGTGCAGGGGGAGTGGGTGCACCCCTGCATAGGCGCGGTGCAGTGAAAGTGTCGCGAACCGTCAATGAAGACGCACCCTTCCCCCGTCTTGGCATTTCGTAGTAAGACGCCACGAGCCATCGCGTAAAATTGATAGACTCGTAAAGCTGCTCTTTATTTTTATTGTGCTACAACCATTCAACTCTGGAATTAGTCGATTAATTGATGCCTTGTTTCTGATAGCGAACAAAGTTTAAAAATACTTTTTTGAAGAGCTCGATTATGGAAATTTAGTAAGACGTTTACTCGCGACGCATTTTCAATTACGAATCAAAATTGTCTAAGTCTTGAAATCCCTGAACATCACCAAGTTTCATGCATAAAAAAAACATTGCGCTGTTGTAAAGGTTTCCTAAACAATATAAACCTAGTGGATGTCATGAACGTTGACTGCAGGTAAGTTATAGTAAAAGCCTCTTTCATATATGTTTTTCTAACAGCTAAAAGGCCTTGTCTAGGCAGGGGGATAGACTATAGTCAATTCAGTACAAATTGGCGAACTTCACATATTTGTGAAAGCTGTGATCTACAGCTTTGACGACCATTAAATAATGTCAGTGCAACATTTTGACAACTAATCCAAATTCAGATAAAGTCCGTTTATCCCTTTGGGTTGCGAAGGTCAGATGGCAGTCGCTCTGTGTAAAAAATAATATTTGGGTAATATATTTGTTTGGACTAGAAGACAATCTCAAGTAATTTGGTAATAAGCATGGGCGTGGCGTATATAGATGGGTCGTGCCCACTCCAGGATGGTCTAGTGCCCACCCTAGGATGGTCTAGGAGAGAGAACGAAAATGCAAACGTGTATGTACCTTGTTAAAAAATAAGTCAATATAGGTATTACATCTTCGCCTTATATCGCCGAGCTCCTGCATACTAACTTACCCGCCCACATATGTACATTAAGAAGCCATTGAGAAGTACGCCGTATTGACAATGCAAAACGAGGAAGCGAACACGCACGCATCAATGGCGGACGCAAATCGCATCGCGTGTAATCACGCATTAATCTCAGACGAACGGCCAAGTTCATTGATCCACTCGAGCTAAATGTGTCGCTCAAAAACATTACATAACAGAGCACGTGTCACTACACAATGTTTAGCTCACGATAAAACGACGTCTCGCGATAACACTGACCGGTAAAACAACATTCATAAATGATTAATGGCCACTACGAAATAGATTCAGCGTATTAATAATAATGCCATTATCGTCGGCCGATACCTAAACGAGATTTCGCACGAGCCCGCGCGTCTGTAGTAAAATGGCGATTTACAAATGTTTTGTTTACGTTACGTCGACTTATCGCATTCTGACATAGTATTTCTAATTGCCTTGGCGCGTTAGTTGCCTACCTACGTTCGCATCACGTCCACGCCAATTATTTATTACTTCCACGATATGTATGATCATTTTAAATACGAACTTACCGTTATATTTTCGTAAAAGAAAAAAATAAATGTCGATGATTCTGGTTGCCAGTATCGCATTTTCAACCTTTAGCTATTCTATAGAACAGAACGCGTTCGATTTTCAAATTGAGCGAAAGAAAACCGTGTTTCGCAATGCTGATGGAATGCCCGTTCCAAATTTAAACAGTCGATGACGTCATCGAAGCGCGTCAGTCGCGCGGCGGGCCCTACTACGCGAATAAGCCACAAAAGGCGACGTCGACAATACAAACTTTCGCGCTGCGAACTTGACCGTCAAATACACGAAACATCAGTCTTGCGATGACGCGGTTTTACATAAATTATCGGCGGCCGCGTTCGCCCAGATGCAATGTTTACGCCGCGAGGTTCAACGACACGTATTGTTTTATTGCCCGACGTAATTGGGTCGTTTCGGGCCGACGGTGTCCCGCCTTTCGAGATGTCGCGGATTTGTTGCAAGGACAGACAAAATAGAAATTGTTAACTAATAAGTGCAGTTTAAATGCAATTAGATTACACATTCGATTGTTACAATGCATTCGATAGTAAAACTTAAGAATGGATTGGATGTTATATTGCACCCATTCTAATAATTAAAAACGTAAAACATAGTGACAGAAACTTTATCTGTCTGTCTATAACCTGTAATGTCGGACCCGTAAAATAACATCATTGCCTTTTATAAAAATAAGCAAATACTTCGTTAATATATTCTCATGCGATAGATATATAAAGAGAGTCTGCCGGGTGATGCTCACCCCAGGATGGTCTAGTTCCTACCCAGGATGGTCTAGTGCCCACCCTGGAAAATACGCCCATATATATTTTAAGCATTACATCTTAGCACCAATAATTGTACAATAACACTAGTGTACCTAACAGTCCAACAAATCAATCCACCCAATGTTTAAGATAAAAATTATCGCACCACCTCTAACTCAGTCCGCACCCGTAAAGCGTTATCGTGACGTACGCCGATCGCATCTCGCAGACGTTATAAAAAAAATCGTAAACAAACAAGCGATACGGAAGCGGGGCAATAAAAATATAATCGAGCCGCCATTCAATTTTGACACGTTTTTTGTTGTACAGGTGTCACAGTAGTGATGTGCGCTCACAATAGGCGGTGGTTATGTGAAAACGCGCGGACGCTTTACATAATTAGGCTTGTTAGCATAAATGATTGCGGGCGCGTGTCTCCGATGACGTATGCGGACCCATTCGTTTGTTTACAAACAATGATACACGTGGTCGATTGTTACAGCTAGGCAATTATACGCTCCGGATTAAGCGGAACCGCGCGCCTTACGCCGCCGCTGCACCACTCAGTGATGTTCGGTAACTGAATAGTGCCGGTACTCTAAAATTATGGTACGGGTACCAGAAGTGCAATATCGTCGTTTATAAAGGAATAAACATTAGACGTAGCAATCAGCAATTATATATCTTATACTAAAACAAACTACAATCAGAACACTCTATATAAAAAATACAATGGTACATGGTACGGATGGCTTATGATACGCGTAGTGTTATGGTATATGGTACATATAACATCACTGGTTCCGTTACAAACGGATTGTCGTAGATCGTGTACCGTTTACTGACAGGCAGATTGGCATGATAATTTTTCTTTCGATAGGTTCCAATTATTCATATACGAAAACCTAAATTCACTATTTCGAACCAGAGTATCAGCCAAAGCCGCCATAAATTTTACGTACCTTTGACACATATGATATATTTTTTTGTGTTTAACAAATACGCGCAGGACAGAAATTTACTTTAACAAAAAATATATAACGCCGGAAAAATTATGGTTGAAGCCTTTCTAGGCAAAAAGGGGTGAACAACATTATATCGTGGACGTTTTTGAGACAGCAATTGTGTATCTAGAGGTTTTTGTATGTATTTTAATATTAATATCGATGTACTGTTAACTGACTACGAATATGTCATTCACGTAAATTTTAATTAATGCTCTGCTCTATTGTTCATAGCGTGATGTTACATAGTCTAAAGCCTTCTTCGATAAATGGGCTATCCCACACTGAAAGAATTTTCCAATTCTGACAAGCAGTTCCAGAGATAAGCGCGTTCAAACAAACAAACTCTTCAGTTTTATAATATTAGTAAAGACATGCGATGCACGTTACTCCAGCACAGCGTACTCGATTTTAATGCGATTCGCACTGCACTTTACTGATTCCATCTTGTTTCTTATACGCCTATCACTCTCTATTTCTATAGATTTGCTAATAGTTCTCGGTTTTTTGTTACTTACACTTGTCTAAAAAAAAATGTGTTAATTTTTTATGTTTGATACATAAAACGATCGTTTTCACATGAAATACTTTGTATCTTTTAAAATAATCATCAACAATTGATTTACAAACATATCTTTATTTATAGTTACAATGATCAAAATTCTATTTAAGAAGTGGTTAAATGAAACTCATAATTTATGACGAAATAAGGACTATGTTGTAAACTATGTAGAAAATTAATCACAATAATAGGTGTAAAATATATAAATAGATATCGATTTTAATAACTTTGTTTTAAGTTCATAGCCAAAGTGATGTTATCAATTGTGGTTTTATGCATAATACATGTCTAAACGTCACGGGTTTTGACGTAATGTGATATATGTTAAAAACAGAAATCAAATTTAGAACTTGAAAACACGTATGTATAGAGTAGGAAAAAATTGCCAATCGATATAACATTTAATGGTCAGCAAAAAAAGGTGAAAAGCTTTAGGTGTCACGGTTTGATATGAAGTAAGTTTGACATTTGGAAGTTTAAAAATAAAAAGTAGCATTCATTAGTCTATGGGTCGGCTGTATGTTGCCGCGAAATCTTTTCAACGCGGCGTCCCGCTTGACGGATGCACGCGACTGCGATGCAAGGCAACAAGTCGCATTCCAAGTGCACCCCACGGGCCCCCACCCCCCCACGCACAGGCCTAGCCGAGCACGTGACTCGTTTTAGGAGGCCGTGTTTATCATGTAAATATTTGCACGGAAACATATGATGCGGCCGACACATTACTTTGACGTTTGACAGTTCAGTTTTCCCGCCTTCCGCAGGCTCGGCAACGGAACTCTGCTTACAGCCTATTACTTTGGCCGTTGCCAGTTTAAAGTAAATAGTAAAAGTAGTGGCCACAATGAAAAAAGGAGATCACTGAAATGTGATATTTTGAGTGATTTATTTGCGTAAAGAAAATAATAAATTGATATCGGTCCAAAGATTTTCTATGTAGGTGTGATTCTTGTAGGACTTCCTTCGAATTTATTTTAGTGTAAGTTATTCAAAACAAAATGAAAATCATTGTCATTGAATATAAAAGATAATTTGACGATTTTAAAACTGCGATTATTCTTTTTTTTAGCTTTATCAACTGCTATCTGGTTGTTATATTATTACGCGATAGTGAGAAAAAAATTGCAAGCGTCCGTCTTTGTTCGGCTCGATAAAGTAGGAAAATCTAAGCAGTAGAATAAAGGAATTTGTTCAAAGTCAGACTTTTAAGACTATTCAAGATATTTTTCTAAATTTAGTCCTAATTAATGCACGATGGAGAGATCAGCGTAGCTATTGCAACATATTGAGACTCCCAAGGCTTAACCTATTGTAGCATCAAGGCTGAAAGCGTATCTGTCATAGACAACATACATGGCCGAAAACTTAACGCCTTTGCCTAAATGCTGATGACGAGATGCGGGCTGCGTTACGACGAATACCTAGCGGGGGGAGCGACGTAGCAACATAGAAAGTAAAGTGCGTCCGCGCCGAAGCCAACTCGGCGATAATTAATGTGCGGCGAGCCGAGCGAACGGCGCCCCGGCAGCCTCGCGCCGCACAAAAAACCCGCTCCGACACAAAAACACCCGTCGCGCGACCGAGACGGCGCTACAAGAGCGAGCGGGACACAAACGCGCTTATTTCTGTTGGTTCTCGCTCGCCTCGGGCGACGCAGCTATCGAGGCGACTACAGCGCTTCGATTTAAAACTCCAACGCGCGCCCTTCTATCTATCACATGACGTTTGACAGGTCGCCGGAAATGCCGAGATGTCAGATTCGAAAAAAGGCGCGCATCCCACCGACGAGGAGGGAATTGATTTTCTTTTTATTTTTTCGCGAAAACAACTATCGCGCGAAGGACCAAGTACAGAGCACGTCTTAAAATAGATCCGATTATCCCCTATGAGCTAATATAACCCTAAGATATAGGAAAAATTAAATGTTATGCGAAGAAGGTATTCGCATAAAATGTTATTACAGGGATCGAGAACGTATTGAAGAAATAATAAGATATAAATATTTTCCTCTAATTATTAATGTGAATAATGAAAATTTTATAAAATATTACAACAAACCTAGTCATATGGAAGTTATTAAAAATTCGGCAAAAAATTTAATCCATTCATCAAACGTATTTAAAAAGGTCTCTTTACAGATGAATAGTAGATACAACTACCTCCAATTTATAACAGTTGTATAATCCATTTCAAAAAGTTGAGAAAAGTTTCTAAACTAAATGAACATGGATAGAGGATAAGTCAAAGAGTTGTGGGTGACACGGTGTCTCTACATAGGATATCTCTACAGTTATAAAACAAAGAATTTCAACATATTTCTCAAGCGAAAAAGTTACAAAACAGAGATTTTTTTTTACAAAAGTTTATTATACTGGCTAAATATTAAACACGTATCAATCTACGAAATCCAACACTGTCCAACATAAACTTTTAAAACTCAAAACTGTTTGTGCAATATCACGATCGAGTCTTATAAAGAAATGGCAAAAAATCGTGGAAAGGTAGGATTTCGCAGCACTGGCACACCACTTAGAGGTAATCGCTCACCTGAAAATCACTCCACATCTTCATGGGGATACACCATAGTTCCGATACAAAAACATAACACGTTCGTCACGATACGAAACACACAACTGTCAGTGGTTGTCACAGCACGGCGTCGATCACTAGCGTACAGAGCGGCGGCCGAGCGCGGACTGGCGAATGGCGGCGTTGGCGGTTACGACGTTCGGCGATCGGGCGCGTTCGGCGGCGCTCGGCAACGCTCGGCGTCGCTCGCCGAGCCCGCAGCCCACCTGCGACTCGTTTCCATGAACAACAAAACCGAACGGCCCAACACTGCATACTGGTGATATACCTTCGAGGTATCATCTCAAGATCTTCGAGGACCGACACTCGCAGTCGATTCTCACGGTGCCTGAACTGCGCACGGATATATTGCGATCATAACGCTTGCACCGTACGACGTTACGTATGAAGAAAGGTGGTAAACAAGTTCCAACTTGATCGTAGTTGCAGGTGCGTTGCCTATAAGAGAGAGTTTCGATTACCTCACAGCTTAAAATACAAAATTATTAACAATATGTTAGATAATTTAAGAGACATTGTATAAAAATCGACTCTACCAAAAAGTACTGAAGTACATGCTTGCAATTATTTTTTCAGAATTCTGAAAGAAAGTAAAAGGATCTGGTGTATATTTACATGATTAATGTTTTATGTATAAATGTTTATTTTAGCTGAGAGTGGGTCTACTGAGTTTCCTTTAGCGTATCGTCGGCGAAGCTCGCTCCCGGCGCGCTCGTTGGAAATACCCACCACGTAACGTTTCGCCGCAGCATTCAAGGTCTGCAACTGCAGTCGAACTTAAAATGCATACGAACACATTATAACCGAACGAAATACAAATCAAAGTGAACACAAACAACTCCAACTTAAGAGAGTAATACAAGGTGAGTGATATCGCTCGAGTTATCAACTCAACTGATAACGGAAAGTGACAAAACAAAAAGCGCCGACGACCGAAACTTAGGAGCGCGGGGCGTCGTTTCGTAGCAGGAAGTTCGTAGCCGTAAAACTTCGTAGCGCTCCGTAGCGTGAAAGTTTTGATTTCAACGATTTGCGTTGCGGCGCAAAGAGGGCCGCGAGGCCGCTAGCTCCGACCCAGCCTTCGACAATAGCTCCCAAACGACTTTTACTACACCGCATAATTTCGTCAACCATCGAAAAGTTTGTTCACCAAACTTATTACTTGGTCCAAACTAAAGCAGCAATGTATGTTAAACATATCGATAGTGTAGCTTTAGGGGTGTAAGTGACGAATATCTGTTCTTACATCTCTCACGAGAGTGCGCTACTCGGTTTGAGTTACGCCCTTCGTTTAGCGCTCCTTGCAAATCATACAACAATTCGGATCGCCAGTCGCAATCCATTCCTCGCGACATTCGCTCGTCCGCAGAAGTACGCGTGGCGCACCAGCAATGGGGCGTGCGCGGATCGATACTGCTGCTAGAGCACAAAAGTAGGGGAAATTTCAGCGGTTATTTCGAAATTACATACCATTATTTTTTAATTAATAAATGTTTTAAACGATTAGGCAAAATTATTGGAACATTGACACAACCTTCGACTGTTTTTTGATCCAACTGCGAATGACGTAGATCTTTTACGCCCTTGATAAGCAATATACAACCACTTTAAAGCTTTTATATAGACAACTTATTATTAATATTAATTATTTTTGCATTAATTTAATTGTCACCAGTCCAGCCATAGCTGAATTTCACTTGTAAAATTTTTAATTATTTATTTTATGTAATATTGATTTGCACTCTTCAAAATAAACTCCTAAATCTCATATCTACACAAAGAATTTTTTCTGATAACATAAATATCTTATTCCTTATGGAGATCACACAAGCTATTTGACAAACTAGTCAGCAGTTCAACTGGTGTTCAACGATTACCAACGACTTTTGGTTTTGAAAACATCAGAGGAATTATAGTGTTGTCCAATATAAAAATAGTTCCTGTACTATATCGGTCCTGATAAACCAAGTCCTTTTATTTGCTCTAGTCTCTATTTGGGCCTTGGTACTAATAGTACGAGCTTATTTGTACATTGTTATAACTCCAAAATTATATTTTTTCAGATTTATTATTATTATTTTTATCGAAAGGAAGACAAACGAGCAGACGGTTCGCTTGTTGGTTAGCGATCCCGTCGTCCAAAAACACTCGCAACATCAGCATAGTCGCGAGTGCGTTGTCAACCTGGGAAATTGTTTAGAATAGGTTCATTAGAAGGGGTCGGGATTAAGGATTTAGAGAGAAAAGGAGTGGGAAAAGAAAAGGGTAGAAATGGCCATCTGTCATCCCCAAAAGTCATGAATACTTTATTGTATGCCGACTTGGTGAAGGGCGGTGGTACTTTCCCGGGCGAGTGCCTCCGTAGAAGTGTAGCAAAAGCTGTGGAAAGATGTGCTCTACCATCTTAATTTATAATACGTTATTCATTAGATAGTAATCCATTAATATCAAAGTTTTTCATACTTGCCAATATTAATTAAAAACGTAATCTTAATTAATTTGCAAAATGTTTTGTTTAAATTCGTTCATCTTAATTTTTGACAATCGCTTTATTAAAAATGTCTAGAAGGTACCAAATTGATAATTTTGAACGATGCAATTAACAAGTCTTTGCTAATAATGCAATATTTGCTACAGAAATAGTAGTGATGGATATTATTTTGTAACAAAAATATATTTTTCTCATTTCTTAACTACTAAAGCTATATTCTCAAGTGCGAGTCGTATTCGCACACGAAGGGTTCTGTATAACCGTACAACAGAAATACACATTCTGAGGGTAAATGACGCACAAAACTTTCGTTGTACGACGGCCCTCTTATATATTTAATTTTATTAACCGACTTCAATAAAGGAAAAAGGTTTTCAATTCGTATGTTTATATATTTTTAAGTACCTTCGCGCATATCTCCGCCATTTATGAACCGATTTTAAAAATAATTTTTGTCTCATAGGTTAATTTGTAAATGGTCCTTAATTCTTATTTAATGGTCATTTTAAGAAAAATCGGTTCATTAGTTTGTTTTATAAATGAAATTAACAAAATGTAGGAATTATCGCCCATATGTCTGCCGCTTATGAACTGATTTGAAAAATTCACTTTTTATCTGATATCATTTCACATTTCAAAATGGTCTCACAAAATTTTTAAAAAATTGGATAATCAGTTTGTTTTTAAAAACGAAAAATGGAGAAGATATATTTCGAAAGTACACTTTTAAGGCGTTTGAGGTCAGTTTTTGTAAATTGTTGAGGTTTTTTTATTTGCTATTTTAGCGGCAATGCATATTCTGTAAAATTTTCTTATCTGTGCCAATTACGGCTCAAAAGTGATACAGACCTGATCCTGATGCAAAACAGATGCGTAGCAACAGGGTCCGGTTGGCACCCTTTGGGTGCGAACCCTGAAAATGATGGTGGAAAGAACTTTACGGCTTTCCTAATGCTTAAAAGCTCTTGATAATTTAGAATTCTTGCATTGGTTTTTATCTTTTAAGAGTCTTAGTATATTTAGAGGTGGTAGAGTATAACATCTTCTCACAGCTTTTGCTGCACTTCTACGGCCGTGCTCGCACGGGGAAGTACCAACGCCCTTTATAAATTCGGCATAAAATAAATAAAAATAAAACAATTTTTAAAACAAAAACAAAAGAAGACAAAGAAAAGAAAAACACAAACATATGTGTTAAATGCCAATAAAAATACATATTTGATACTTCTTGTTTGATGCAATCACGGAACAATTTATGTTTTGACAAACATTGATAAAATAAATTTAGATCAATTATAGAACACCTTTGACGTTGTCTATATATAAATAAAAATAAAACAAAATATGCATGACTTTTGATGATGCCGGATGGCCATGTCTACCCTTTTCTTTGCCAATTCCTATCCTCTCCAAATCCTTAATCCCGACCCCATCCTATCCAATGAACCTATTATATCTGATCTCTCAGGTTGACAACGCACTCGCAACTATCTGAATG
>JAOCPS010000009.1:1693549-1703737 GCA_025505425.1 Graphium colonna
ATATTTCTAAGATATGTGAAGTCTGCCAATCCGCACTTGGGCCGCGTGGTGGACTATGCTCAATACTCTCTGTCTAGAGGACGCCTTTGCCCAGCAGTGGGACAGTATAAAAATAGGCTTACTTTTTTAACTATAAAATATTTATTAAGGTCCTAAATTAACATTATATTATAAGTTTTATATACAATTGATTGATTATCAGTTTTATCATAATTCCTTATGATATGCTTATTTTATTTGCTACATAAACAGTGTAATATCTCACCAAAGTCTGGCATATTGTCATCATCACTACTGCTGCTCTCTATGTGTCTAAATGCGTTCGCCTTTTGCTCATCTAACGGTCCGCATTGGAACAAATCTTCACCAGGCGCATGCCATGTTGTATTTGACAAAACTATTACTCTGTTATTGGGAGATATCCGCTGTAATGCTTCGTGTACAGTCGGCCCTCGTCCTCGTTTTGCCTTTGATTGAGGTGCTTTTACTAAAAGAACAGAAATTTAAGACAAATTAAATTGATATTGTTGGAAAATGGAATAAGATTGTTGAATAGGATGCATAAAGTTAGTTGGGTGATTGAATCTATACCAGCAATAATTTAAGAATTAGGATGGTACCATTATTTTGAAAAATAAAATTTTACAGTTCTCAATGCTGTACGGAACAATATGTGCGTTATTTGCTAAATTCCTAACATAAAACATGCAAACATTTTTATGCAATGCACTAAATATGTTTATAGTTAACATTAATGAAAATAAATGTGTCAAATATGACTCAATGATGGAAAAGTTTCCTTGTATTAGTTTGTTTGTATACAAAAAGACTTCAGAGTTTCAAATTATTTCAAAATATGTATTAATATGTGTTAATTAATTAAAATCCTTAGTGTCGTAGTAGTAATAGTGTCCCAGAAATCAACATTAAGTCGGCAATGGGCTATAGGCCAATTGATGGTGGTTGTCAGAAAAATAAGAAAAAAAATATTTATGAATTCTTTTAAAAAATATTGGCTTTTAAAAAATAAGTCCATGATATGGTGCCTTTTCAAGCATTTTGGATATATAGACTGTTGTTTGCCAGCCAGATAGAGATAAGGAGATGGAATAAAAAAAAACTAGGAAATATATAAGAGGAGAGTCCTCCACTAAAAGGAGCCACCTCACATGTCCTACAACACAAAACAACTGCTTATAGTGTTTGTGTTGTTTGCCATAAACTTGGAGGGTCAAATTATATCGAGGAGAATAGCAAACAATTCAAGTGTTGCTCATTTAAACTGAGGTTGGTTTATTGGAGGAGGGACACTGGAAGTTCCAATTTGGAATACATTAGTCTTCTTAAAAACCTAAGTATATCTCAAATATTACATTTCAAGTAATCAAATTGGAAAACAAAATTGATTTAGGTGAAAATGGAGCAAACATATATGTTGTACAATCACAGAGTGATTAGATTTATTTTTAATATTACTTTTAACAATAAAATCATTATTGCATTAATTTGTTGACAAAATAATGGACAAAAATATTTTATAATTATAATATTTTCATCTGTGACATTCATGAGTATTTGTGTGTGTGTGACATTATAAAGAGCTATTCATAGTTTACTAAATTTAATTATTATTATACTGCTCAAAATTTTAATATGTTTCCAAACAAAAAAATTTAAGCCATTGCATATTACATGCAATTCCTAAAACTGCTTCTTTTTTTGTTGTTCACTGTTAAGTTTTTTTTTCTATCATTAAAATCAAAATATTAAATTTAAAGTAATTTGTTACATTTGTCACACCTATTGTTGCTCACAAATATTTTTAATCTATAAACAATGTTCCATAGTAAACTTTCCCAAAAAAAAAACTATAGTTCTTAACTTGTAAACAGCTCCACCGTATTAATATTTTTTGTCTCCGAAATCAAGACTGCACAAAATTTCCCTTTAAACATGTCTAATTAATTTCCATTCTTGTTTATATAAAAACATTCGCAAATTGAGGTGTGACAAATGTAACAAATTACTTAATGAAGTCCTGATCGTAACATAAGATGAAAATTACTACACAATTTATGATCACCCTAGCAGACACGGCATGGCCGGAGGTCGATGACCTGCGGCGTACTCAGCTTTGTGGGCACAGCGCTGTATCACCACACTTCATTAATTTATTGGAAAATTGTTTACATAAATATAATGGCAATCGAGTAAGGAGAGACCTCCTTCAATATTGTATATAATAGGTGACTCACCAATCAATTTGTATAAGCACAAAACTGCATATTCTGACAGCAGTGCTTATCAATATCAAACTTGCACTCTTTTCATAGCTAGTTTATATTTTATAAACATCTCATAAGTTTTAATTTCTACAGATTTAAGCTAATAATCTTACAAAATGTGAATAAGCAGGAAACATACCTGTTGCTGATTGCTTTCCAGTTGTGGATTTTTTATTTATTGGTGTAGGAATTTTTATAGGAGTAGCTACGGGTTCAGTTTTGATTTGAATTGTGGTTCCATCTGTGACTCCTTGCTCTCTTTTGAAAACATCCAAAAATGTTTCTGGGCCAGGTATTTTTGCATTGGACACAGATTTAACATTGCTTGAATTAACACTATTAATACTGACTTTTGTGCTCTGGGATGGGGCAGCAACATTATTTTGAACCTTTGAATTGTTAACACTTGGACGTCGAATATCCGTGACATTTGATCTACTAGGCTCCTTAGAGAAAAAAGGTTGATTCTTAGTATTCAGAACTTTGGCATTTATAATCTTAGTATCTGTATTTATGTCTGAATGGATATTGTTTGTTAAAGGGTAGTGACCATTTCTTGTTTCTTCAATTTCCTCCTTTATGTCACCATTCGTCAGTACACCTATTAGATCCAAGTCTTTGTTTGGACTATCAAGAAGTTTACTTTTAACATCAATACCATCTGAGAAGATAAAATTGTCCTCCGTGTGACTCACTGTTATTTCACTAGCAATCACATCAGTATCATGAAATGTGTAAAAATCGTTGGGATCAATTTTAAATTTGCTTTGGAAAAAACTATCACTAAGATGTGGTATGTAAGTCTGTTCATCTCCTGAACTGTCATGTATAAACATATTTACTTCACCACCACAGTTTCCTGATACCCCTTCAACTGCCATTTTATATTGAGATGCACAACTTGCATCTGATATGTTTTGGGGAATATTACTGAAACTAGACATTAAATAACAATTATTTACATTTTTAGTCCATTTGAGTGACATTAAATTTTTGAACGAGCAGAATATTGTGAAAACACTTACCCCACATTTTCTGTAGTACTCAAATAAGACATGCTGAGCTCATTTTACAACCTTAACAAGTAAATAATGGTAAAATGCAATTGGATTAAATTGGTCCCTTTGCTTCATACTGAAAAATGTAAATACATGGTATAATATTATTGTTGTGTTTAAATAACAAAAAGCATGTTTGTTTTACATACGATTAGATTCTTATATTACAATGACAATTAATCTGACATCTGTCAAAAACAAATAATATATTCCCAGAAAATTAAAATACACAAAAAGTAGGAATAATTGTATAACTGTTCAAGTCACAAACAGACCACCCCACCAAAACAAGCGAAGAAATACAAATAAAAATAGATAAACTTGAAGATAAAGAAGTAGATTTCTCACATTATATTTAGGATGATTCACGGCACATTTTGCGCTCGATTTTCAAAGTCCTATGTAAATATCACAAAGTTAATTTTATTTAATCTAATTTATAACAATTTGTTTGGAACTGAAAACTATATTAAAACAAACTTTTATTCAATAACATCAACGAATGACAGAATACACCAAATGGCAGACTAAACGCGATGCGTTCAGCCTTACCTAAACATATTTTTTATTTAATAAACTGTATCCATATTTGTCGTAACAATTTTTTTAAACAATTTAGTTTTTACATCATTCAAAGTCATATAATATAAATCAATTGTATTTATTTAAAGGTAGCTAAATATTCGTGCTTTAGTTAATGATAAATAAATTATTACGATCGATATTAAATAAATAAATTTTAATATACATAAAAACGTTTTTCATACATATGTTTTGTATATTCAAATCTATCTTTATTTATATGTAGTTTGTTATATATATAATAATAAACATTTCTGTCAGATTTGTCAGGGGGGGGATTAAGATTAAACATATAATACAGATTTACTAAAATGTTACAATTTTTATTGTTAGGTTTTTACTTAAGTTTGCCAACTACTAAGCTTAAATTTACAAGGGTAGCATTTTAAATATAATTATCATTGTTATTTTGCCATTTTGATATCATTTTAAGTTAATTATTTGAATAACGAAGAACGAGAATATATTTCAAGCGTACATATGTCTTATTTTTTTAGATAGATTCCTCAAATATTGCACGTTTCTGGTAATATTATAATGTATTTAACAAATGTAGTCGACCCAAACAATTAAAATAAAACATATTTTCTGATTATTTTATGTGTGTATACTGAAAATTAATTAATCTCCAATTATCTATATAGCAAATAAACAGATAAGCTGGCCTTCTGCTATTGCGATAATATTTTACTGTAATTTTTTCTACCAGTATGGGTCGAAGGCAGTTTTAGTTTTCGAGCATTAGTTTGGCGCAATATAAAATAACATAATCGCAATATAAAATAAAACGGTTTGATGCCTAAAGTAAATTGTTATATATGTTATCATAACAATAATTTTATTTTATTTTTAATATGAAAAAAAATTGTTAAGATTTGATGAATCTCAGCCAAATCTTAACAATTTTTCTTGTAATGTAATTTGAGAGCTAATAATTATGGACCCACTTAAATTGATATAAATTTGCTAAAAACTAGTGGTTATTAGAATCTCCGTGTTATTTTTCTGTTTCAATACATTAATTTTGAAAATACCTGTTATCGTTAACTGAAATCATGAAAACAACCGTTGTAATTGAATGTCCAAAAGAAAAGCACAATGTTTAATTTGAATGCATTTTAGAAAGTACGTTGTGAAATCAATTTTATTTTGGCAACTATTTAAAAGTGTCAAATTGATCAGCCTTATTCACTATTGGTTCCTGGTGATTAACGACGTTCTTCATTGGTACACTAGAAATAAGAGTTGTCAGTATGTAGAACTAAAGAAAAAAAATATTTTTTGTTACATTTACAATTTGGTAATAAATATGTAAAATGATTTTTTATTTATATTTTGTTAGATAACAATGATGAAAATTATCTTAATATCGTCATTAAAATGTTTCTAAATATAAGCTTTAATTATTTTACCACAGTTAAATGTTACCATAAAATGTAATTTGAATTTACCGCCCTTTTAATTTTGATTTGAGAACCCCGTCTTCCAAGCGTTGTTATGAATCCAATATGGCGATATCTGATGTTGTACTATTTTGAAGGTACGTCAATAGGACGAATCTGTTATGTGTAATTCGGTAAATATACTGTTTTTGGAAACATAACGATGTATTTAAATGTATGTAATATGAGTTAATTAAACTTTGTTTGTGCTTATAGTGTAGTGAAAGGTTTACAATTGTATTGTTTTGTTTGTGATTTCCGATATATTTGCGACCCATTGTCATTTCAAGTTTAAAAATCCTTTCTAAATATTTCGTGTGTCCTTAAGTATGTGGAAATAATAAAATTATTTATAATCATTCTGAATAAACTTAAAACTTTGCTGAAATTTTGTGATATGACGGATTATAATTACTGCAATTAGGTAGTCAATGTGAATAATATTTTGTGGTGTTTAATAACTACATTTGTTGTTACAGAAGTGCACATGATATCATACAAATGGGAGTTAAATAAAAATATATTTGGGTGCATTAGTTTAGCGCCGTAATAATTGATTTATTATTCGAATATATAGTCATAGGTGTATTGACTATCATGACAGACACCCGACGAAGAGTAAAGCTTTACGCTTTGAACGCCGACCGGCAATGGGATGACAGAGGTACAGGTCATGTGTCATCATGTTATGTGGAGAGGTTGAAAGGCACATCATTATTAGTGAGAGCAGAATCAGATGGTTCTCTCCTTTTAGAGAGCAAAATTCAACCGGACACAGCATACCAAAAGCAGCAGGACACACTGATAGTATGGTCAGAGGGAGACAATTTTGATTTAGCTTTAAGTTTTCAAGAAAAAGCAGGCTGCGATGAAATATGGGAGAAAATATGTCAGGTATGACTTACTTGTATTTATCAATTTTATCATGATACTTATGAAAATACAAGAATCTACCTTCTTTCCTGTCATAAAACGATTAACAATATATCAAAACAAATATTTTCTATATATTTTAATGCTTTTCATGAGTAGACAAAAATACTTCATTTTATATATGCACATATATTTTCAAGCTGCAACATAAATACATTATATTAGTTTGATTCATTAGGCAAGTAAAATAGTGACAAATTTATTTGATGAATTATTTATAGGTACAAGGGAAAGATCCATCAGTAGAGATAACACAAGACATAGTAGAAGAGTCTGAGGATGAGCGATTTGATGAAATGTCTGATAGTGTACAACCAGTTGAACTGCCAGCTTGTGAAATGGGACGTTTGGAAGACATCAGTGAACTTGTGAACAGTTGCCTAGTATCACCTGCCAGAAAGGATAAGTTAGCAGCTGCATTAGAAAGCCAACATTATATAAAAAAACTGCTAAACCTCTTTCGCATGTGTGAAGACATTGAAAATATAGAAGGGCTGCATCATCTGTACGAAATATTTAAAAGCATATTTCTCCTTAATAAGAACACTCTTTTTGACACAATGTTTGCAGATGACACTATATTTGATGTTGTGGGCTGTCTAGAATATGATCCAAGTTTACCCCAGCCCAAAAAACACAGGGAATATCTTCGAGAGTTAGCAAAATTTCGTGAAGCCATTCCTATTAAAAATCAAGATTTATTAGCAAAAATTCATCAAACATACAGAGTGCAGTATATCCAAGATATTGTATTGCCCACACCAACAGTTTTTGAAGACAACTTATTAAGCACACTATCAAGTTTTATATTCTTTAATAAGGTTGAAATAGTAAAACTTATAGAAGAAGATGAAAAATTTTTAACTGATTTATTTAAATTATTAATGGATAATAAAACTCCCAATACAAAAAGACGGGACTTAGTACTATTTTTAAAGGAATTTTGTAATTTTTCACAAAACTTGCAACCGCAAGATAAAGATGCTTTTTATAAAACTTTAGTTAATTTGGGGATCCTGCCAGCATTAGAAATAACACTAAGTATAGATGATCAGAAGACGAAGACTGCCTCTATAGATATCTTAACTTACATTGTGGAGTTTTCACCATCAGTTGTAAGAGATTATACTCTCCAACAAGCAAACAACACTGAAGAGGTAAGTTGTATACTGACAAAATATAGATTCATAGACAAAATGGAACATTCATATTAAGATATAATATTGTGTGTTTTTTATTTGCATGCAAAAATGCTATTGGCCAGAAAACATAAAAATTTAAGTTCATTCTCAAAAATTGTGTTTGTACTGTTTTTAGATAGAAATTTACTAAAGTAAATTGCCCTAAAATATTTTTCATTTTTAAGCTGCTATAATTTTTGCAGATCATTATTTGTAACAAAAAAAAAACATGTCTAATTATTTCATAGCTGCTCTTCGTGACTTATCAGGGTACAACTTTTTTAAACTCTAAAATCCATTCTGTTGGTTAATCCAGCTTAAAAATGTCAATATCATCAATATCTGTGTGTCAATATCATCAAAACATCCATTTGAGTCTGATTGAGTATAAAACATTGAAACTTTCACATATTATTATAGTACAGTGAATGGTATATATAATCAGGTCATTTGAACCGATTGCAATAAAAGAGTTTCTTATTGGGAAATGTTGGTTATGGCGAAAAAAGGTGTATAAAAATACAGCTTAGAAAATATGTTTACTCATTTCTTTTAAGAGAGAAATTAATAAAATAAAGGACAATTCCGAAAAGTGTTACCAAAAATTCTCTTGCTCAAGATCAAAATTATATACTAATTATTTTCATAATTTCTTACAACATTACACTTCATGGACAAATTTTTAATCAGGGAATCTTGTTTAAAATATAAAAGTATGAAATTTGCTTCACCTATATAATGTATGCACAATCTGTCATAGAGATTAAGAATATATATATATATATATATTTTCTATGAATTTATTTTTTGATTTTATCAAATATCTTCCTGGAACCCAGTCTAGTCTCCAAAAAATATTGTTTGAATCTGATCTAGGTTGGTACGGTTTACTTCATAAAATGGGCATTGTCCTTATATAATTGAATTTCTTAATAGAGAGAGGTTGCTTATATAGTGTTCAATGTATGTATATTGTATATATAATATATTGATACAGATGAATACTTTTCTAAATTAATATTTCTGTCCTCAGGAACAAATGTTATTAAACATTGTCATAGAGCAAATGTTGAGGGACCGGGATCCAGAGCTAGGAGGTGCGGTCCAATTAATGGGTGTACTACGTATTCTACTTGACCCTGAAAGTATGCTTGCATCTGTAAACAAGAGTGAAAAGGCAGACTTTCTTAATTTCTTCTATAAACACAGTATACAAACTCTTATAGGTAAATATAATTTTTTTTTGGAAATGACTCGTTTCCATTTTTTTAAAGCAGAATTTTAATAAATCATATAAATGGAGATGCTTTCTAAGGTTTTTTCAAAAAACTATATTCATTTATGTTTGTTACCTTTGAACTTCATTATTTATGAATTTATTTATAAAATATCTTTTCTTTTCTTTAAAAGTATGTAGTTAAGGTTTGAACTTTACAATATAGATAATCATAGAGTGCTAACATCGCTTTTCGCCCCTTGTGACAAGCAAAAGCAATGTTCTATACATAAAGAGACATAGTGTATTATAGTAATGCACCACTGCATATCTTTAAGTAGTGATATGGACAGTTCTGGAAAAATTTACACATACGATGATAAAACATAATTTATTTAATATTTATTTAGTGTATAAAATTTTTTATAATATTAATCATAAATTATTATAAAATTCTATGATTTTTAAGCACCAAAAGAAACATTTATTAATTTGACCACTTAATATAATGTAATTATATAACATTCACTAATATTTTTAATATAATCAATATTAAAATAACAAATTCGTTTTCCATTTAAAAAGACAAATATAATAATAATAATTATACTAGCATCTTACATTCTTACAGCCCCCTTTGTGGACCATGACCCAATTATTTTTAATCTTTGAATATTTAACAAAATAGTACTTACAGATGATAAGGAACATCTCAATAAATAAAGTATTATTTATTTTACTTCCATGAATCGTTTTTGCAATAGGGCACTGTACATTATAGCATTTTTCGGAAATTATAGATTTTTTTACAGAAATACGCCTAGCGTATGTGTTGCTTTGTGACTAATTTAGTGACTTTGCTGCTGGTGCACATGGTTCACACATTTGCTTGCAACAATCGCTGTTTTATAATATTTTTGGAATTTAATGTGAAAATGTATTGAATTAGTACTGTACACAATGGAGGCTATAATAGATATTTTAGATTTGATAAATTATATTTAAATTGATGGAACACAGTTGAAACCTACATTTAGAAATGACTGACAGTATTATTTGACTGAATAACTTTTTATAACTCGAAACTTAGATTATAACCTGATATGCTTAATAAAGGTCACTCAAAGGGTGCTCATACAAAATAGATACTCAACTATTATTTATAAACATAGTATTAAACAGATAATTTGGTATTTATACTTTTAATTACAATAGCAAGAATATTATCTATTAATAAGTCTATCGATAGAAATTCTTATGACCCTACAAAATTAAACAAAATATATTTGCATTTATTTGTAATACTACTAATATTATAATGCTGTCTTTGTAATTAATATAACAGGATCCGTTTTTCGACAACACAATTTAAATTTTGTTTTTTTCAAAATCTGTGTAAAATACATTATTTATAATTACACTAAACCAAAATTTAAATACTATACTGTGATTTATTTTGATTTTATTCATAATTTAAGTTCAGTTAGGAAA
>JAOCPS010000009.1:1703837-1725688 GCA_025505425.1 Graphium colonna
TAGAATTAGCATAGAAACGAGTAATAACTTATAAAAAATAAAGAATTCCAAAGTAGTGTTGCCTGAATGATGAAAGAGTTACTGAAGAAGATAGTATTGTGTTGAGGAATAGTGTTTTCAGCTTGTGGCAGAAAATCGAGAAAAGAGCACGCAAAATTCTAGTCGAACGCCTTTTCTTTACAGAGAGTCATTTGAGGCGTAAGCGATACTCGGTAAAGTGATACTATTTACGTAGTTCGAAAATGAATCTGATCCCTTTGCTTTGAAGGCGTTCCAGCTTGTTAAGAAGTTCTACACGCAAATCTGGGTTGCACACATCTATTTAATCAATAATGAAGAATATAAGACGATGCACAAGCATGAGCCTAGTCTTAAAGGGAAGAAAATTATTCAGACGATAGAGAGATCCCAAGGTTGCAAAAACTTTACGGCTGATTTCGACAACCTGAACTGTCCAGTTCATCCTACTATCCACGAAAAGTCCTAGATTTTTCAAACTATCGGACCAAGGTTTTATTTTGCCTTAATAATGGATATAGGGCAGGCTTATGAGATCGATTCTACCTATCATTCGTGGACTTCCAACCATAGTTTGGCATTTCTTATGATTGACCGATATTCTATAGCTCGCCGACCAATCGCTAATAGCATTCAGGTTCGTGTTTAATCTAGCAATTGCTTTATGGAAATGTATAGTTGTTAGTTGTCAGAATACAAATGATATTTACTGCCGAGCTCAACGGTGTTAAAGGTTTTTTTGATATATTAATCTACAATTAATTGAGCAGTTTCGGACGAGACTTGCATATTGCTAATTGTTTTTTTGTTTATAGTTCACTTTTTTATTAATCGCTTTTTATTTGAAATATTAATTTAACGATTTTTTGTGTAAATATTTTCTTTTATTTCTTTAAACCAATAGCATTTTGATAATTTTTTGCCTTTATTTAAAGATTGTTATATTGTTAGTATCATAAATAGTAACACCATTTTTAGGTTCAGAATTCATAATTATTTATTTGCCTTTGTCCAATTAATAATTGTTGTATAATATGTAATTGTTGAAAAAGGTGATTTACAACTGTTTGTGCTCCGAATTTAGCATGGCACGCAAATGTTAAATTATTAATGATTATGTCATATCAATAATTACTAATGATTACAAAATAATTCAAAATGTTAATTAGGAGTTCTAAAAGCCGAGTATGTAAGTCTTCTTTTATTGTCATAAATGGTTGATCTACTATTTTTATGAGTAACTTATATACTAATGGCCACATCCATTTGATTTGCCCATCCAGTAGTGATTTCTATCAAAACCTTCAGTCCTCGGTACATTTTGTATGATCATTTTATTTGGCTGTCTTTTTCTTCTATGTTGCACGTCACTAGTTTTGTCATACGAGTATACGAGTAATACTGTTTTGGTGATTGATTGATCAAGATTTCAATATTTTTTATTTTAGATATTTTTTAGTTTCAATATTTTAAAAATGCATAGACACGGTTAGAGTAGAACTCTAAGAGATTTAAATAGCGGCTTACATGTTGTGTTAGGAGATATAAATATAAATTGCTCTGTTGCATTTTTTTGAAGTAGAAAAGATTTTTAAATTAAACAACTTTACAGATTTTATCGCGATTTATTTCTAAATTTTATCACCCGACGATTCGAACTCTTTACAGCGTTTATGGTCACGGGTAGGAATGAATGTTTGATGTCCTGGTGTCACTTGTCAATCCTGCATACCGTCAGCTTTAATTAATTTTTAGTCCGATCTACGCAGTAACTACTTATTGTATCCTTAGGACTTGCAGTGTTGTGTTTTTTGCTTGAGTTGATTATACTGTGATATATTTTGATTTTATTCATAATTAAAGTTCAGTTAGGAAATTATCTGAGTGAAACCTAGATAAAAAATACTTTTCTTCACTGCTTAAGACATAATTTCATTGTTTCTAATCTCTTATTAAATGTGTTCTTTTATATTTCTAGCACCACTATTGGCAAACACAACGGGTGAGAAGCCTCTCAAAGAAGATTATCATACAGTACAACTGTTGGGTCTTGTATTAGAGCTTCTTGCTTTCTGTGTTGAACATCACACTTACCAAATCAAAACATGCATATTAAACAAGGTCAGTGCTAATTTTTAATTGCTTAATTTCTTTAAACATACAGATATGACAAAATTTATATCCTTAATTTGGTATTATTATATTTATTTGTTTAAGAAGTAAAATAATAACTATTTCAACATATAAAACAAAGTTATGTTAGTTACAGAATTTTTAAATCGAGCACGGCTCGACTGATTTTTGTGATATATTATTTTTTGAATTATTGACTGCCCTGAATATCAGATAAATTAACAAAATAATAAAATATGTGGAAATTAAATTTTTCCTGGGCGGCCAAGAAGTTGTTGGGCGAGCGTAGTTGTTGCCATATTCACTTGACTAAGCGGTTTTGTTAGAAGACAATCATGCAATCAATCAAAGTTTGAATATTCATGTATTTACATCTGTAAAAAAGGATAACTCTAATAATAAAACAATATAATGGACAAAACAATATTCAACAAGAAATGTTAATAAGTTTCTATTTTACTATTTGATAATAACAAAGAATTCAATTTGTTACTTATAATGTTTAATTGCATAAAAATGAAAAAAATATTTCAATATTAAGAGCTGCATTAAATACGAACAAGTTGGTTTCATATATAATCTTAATAAGCACCGGGATGAGTGTACGTTTAATATTATATTGTCATCTGTAAAGATGACCATTTAATTTGTGCATAATGATTTCTAGGATCTACTTCGTCGCATATTGGTGCTAATGAGATCTACACACACCTTTTTGGTGCTTGGCGCTTTGAGGTTTATGAGAAGAATCATAGCACTAAAAGATGATTATTACAATAGATACATCATTAAGGAAAACCTTTTTGCTCCCGTCATAGACGCCTTTCTTAGAAATAATGGCAGGTAAGGAATATTAATTCACAGTTCAAAATTGCATGCACAAAACAGATAAAAACATGCTTAAATGTTTATCTAACTATATACTTTTTTATAGTTAGTATTGTTAACAAAATTAATCATTTGATTCCAAGAGCCTAAAAATTTTATTAAAGTAGATATTTTATTTATTATATGTGAAATCAAGTGCTCTATTTGTATTTTTTATTCTTTATGTGGAGTAATTATAGATGTACTCGATATCCCAGATACATAGTCATAAACATAAATAACAGTCAAATCCATTCTCCAATAGTTTTACCTAATTTTGACACTTATGACATTAAAATCTTTGACATGGTTCTTTTTGCAAAGAAATATTCAATGCAGGAAAAGTTAAGATTGATTTTTTTCAATACAACATAGGTGCACAATTATACATTGTCGCCATTATTTTCGAAACACTGATTGTGTATCTAGAATTTTTGTTATATATAGTTTACTTTTATAAGAAAACTTACACCAAGGGCATTATTCTATACAGGGTGATTGGTGAGTTGCCTATAATATTATATTAATTTATGTAACAAAATTAGGGGCATAATTTTGGCCCAAATTTTCCAATAAATAAATGAATTGGGGCTGTGGTCAGCTGGTACGCGCGAGGACGTTGACCCCTCTTCCGCCTTCAGTCTTACTCCGGCCACGCCGTGTCTGCTCTGATGAGCATTATTTACGTAATTAATTTTTTAATTTGTTTTGTTTATATTGGTATTAGGTTTACTTACTGGTAAATCAATATTTATTTTTAATTATATTTTATTCTTCATATATGATCCACACAAATAACATCTTAAAGTATTGAAAGTGCCCTGTATATTATTAGTTACTTGGAGTAGGCTGGCTAGATCAGTAAGCATGCACATATCACATAGTCTGAAATAAAATAACGGTATTTAATATGGTCATGTTTCAGCTGAACAGGTTCTGAATTTATGTTTGATTGGTCTAAGCTGATACAGTTTTCTCTACAATTTCAGGTACAACTTATTAGATTCAGCGATTTTAGAGTTATTTGAGTTTATTAAGTTGGAGGACATTAAGCTACTTTGTTCACATGTCGTGGAAAACTATGGCAAAGTATTGGAGGATGTTGAATATGTACAAACATTTAAAGCTTTAAAGACGCGGTATGATCAACATCAAGATAAATTAAAAGAGAGAGGTAAGTAAATAGATAACATAATTTTATTCTAAAGATTGCACTTAATGAAAGCAAAGCCTAATAATTCCGTTTACACAATTTACTCACTTTTAATTTGATTCTACTGTAGCCAAATACTTAAAAAAAATAATAATAATTTTTTTTAATACAAAATCACTGTTAATCACTGTATACAGCTGTGCACTGTCACCGAGGTAAAATTGCATCTAAACTGAAAAATTTGTCATGTTCTTTGTAGTTCATACTAAACCATAAACCAAAAAAATATTACGGTAATGGCCTTTAAGTACTTAATTTTGAGGATTTAATCCATGAACTATCTTTTTCCGTTAAACCGATGTCTGAATCGCGCTATCGATTTGCGTTAGGATTGGATACACATATTTTCGCGGTATAAATTGTAAATTTGATTTCGGCTAGGATTTGTGTTTCAAAACAAATTGGAATTTAGTTTCAATATATTGCACGCATTTCTAGTCTTTTATAATGATAATAATATTCATTTATTCGCATAGAACATGGTACATATGATGGATTCATTAATCGCTAAAGAGAGCTCATATTCGCCGGATGCGAAAACTAAAATTTCAAATATTTTCGGAAACAGAATTTACAAAGGACAGTTTCATTACACATACAATACCTTAAAAATAGTCATAATTACATTATTCAACAAAATAATATTTAATAAAATTAAAATCATGCAGTCATTAAAACAGAAGAAGTATATAAAATTAAATGTCAAAGTAATAATAAGATTTAAATAATAATTATTTATTTGAAATTATTTATTTGAAAACAACAGGCAAAAAATCAAAAGAAAAATATGATTTAATAATTCATTTATGTACCTAAATATTCATTAATGTCATAGTAGACATTTTCTATAAGCCAGACTTTAAGATCACATTCAAATTTGTATATATTGCATTCAAATTTAAAATCTCTAGGAAGTTTGTTTAAAATATGTATACTCATTGCATTAGAACCTTTATGATAAAAGGCTGTTTTCGCAAGGATTTGATGCATGACTAGTGAGACTGACAATATTAAAAGTTAACTCTCGGTATACAATCATTGTCATATTTACATAATATAATTAGGGCCATAGTTATTGATGAAATTTCCCAATAACTGAATGAAGTGTGTGTAGATTCGACAAAGAATCTCCTTTCGCCTTACTCCGCCTGAGCTGTGTCCAATAATATGGACATGCGTTGCGTAATTGATTATTTAACTTATTTTCATTCATCGTGTATGTATATATGTATCTCCACATATAACGTCCTTGAATATTTAAAGTTTCCTACCAGTCATGCTATATATTTGTATATTTAGATATGTATAGGGAGAAGTAAACAGTAGAGAGTTGAACAAACATTGACACTTGTATCGCTATAAATATTAACGTAAGCAGAGATTGCAGTGAGCGGCAGCGTGGGGGTGGGCGTAGCGGAGGCGGTGGTGCCGTCGCTGCTGCGCACGCGCTACCGGCGCGAGGCGCGCGCGCCCGACGACGAGGAGGAGATGTGGTTCAACGACGACGACGAGCTAGACGACGACGCGCCTCTCGACGCGCCTCTCGACGCGCAGCAGGCGCACGCGCACGCGCACCACGCGCTCGACGCCATCGGTGAGTCGCGAGAATCCTACTTCAAACGCTCAAGTTCATTATACATTTTTTACTGTTACTCTTACTTTTTTGTTTCTGAGACTTACGCGAATATTAGATATTCTTAAATTTAACAATTTTACGGAATTTTTCGCGGTTGCCTGGCATTGAAAAAAAATGCCAGTCTGCAACATGTTAAATATGTATAGGGAGAAGTAAAAAAAATCATTTTGAAAATCGCTTCATAATTTAGGCATTAATCGAGCCATATACCTAACAAGGTTATTTTCACAGAAAATTACTAAAAACCGATTAAATCGCCGAAATTTTATAAGAAGTATAAATTGGTTCATAAATGATAGAGGACAGACATGCCTAAAAAGCAAACATAATCATCCGAATTGACAACCTCATTCTTTCTTGAAGTTTGTTAAAAAAAGATAGTCAAATATAATATAACTCCTTTGTTTGAAGTCTGTTAAAATTACCACTGTTTCCCTTCTTCTTTCTAGCCTTATTCCCAAATTACTTAAACCTGGCTTCTAATGCAACCAAATATTACCTGAATATCAGTTTTGACACAGAGTCCAACCTCCGCAACCCAAAACTGAATTTGAAATATGAATTGGTTGTCAGGATATTTGAAGGCGCTAACATTCTATAACGCCTGCTAAAAGTGGTCTTGACAAGCGTGACCGACTTGACAGGCCTGTCCAATGTATGCACAATCGTACTTTTCATGCAAATGATTGATCAGCCCATATTGCCCTAACCCGACCAAGAATAAACTATACTACGCCATTCACCTTCGCGAGAATCGTAGCCGCGACCTTCATTTTGTAAAGCAATGGATTATAACACTAGGCAACGGAGGCGGTTAAAATACCCGCTGCTCACGGGCCAATAACAAGTGCGCCTTATTTACACTTGCGGAGTCGCAGCGACGCAAAAATAAGATGAGAGATTCACAGTACTTGTCTCTTATGCATTGATAATTTATGATACCACAGGTAGTGAGTGTTCGACTTGATTATAGAAAAGCAGAGTCGCCTTCAGAAACGCGATATAGTATGTTTGTAACTATACAGACTCGATGGTGACGCGCTGAAACCATGCATTCACGAAACGCGCATCTATAACTATTACTACATAAAGTCTTAATGGGTGAGATCCCTAAATTCTGGAGTCCCTTTAAAAGAGAAACTTTTAAACAGAAAATTCTTCTTTTTCAAACACTTTTAAATAGAAAAAAATGTGTCCCGGTATGTTTGGCCCATGTGAAATAATCTAATCGAAATCTGAAACAATTTATATTATCATAATAGCTAAAAAGTACCTACTTATTGCATTAGTTTGCACTAAATTGTTGTTTACAATATTATTAAAGAAATGATTCTTACAATTTTTTGGTATTGTATTATAGGCATGTCTAATAAGTGCATCAAGAGTTATATATAACATGCTAAAGTGACCTTTTTCTTGTTTTAGGTAAAATAGTGGAAAAGAAAGTGTGCTTGAACACAGAGACTGTCAATGGGCCCAGCAGAGTTCTACTGAGCACTACAGTGGCTACCAAGCCTACGCACACTGACGTTCAGGTATCCTCGCCCAGATTACTCAATAAGGTAAACTTTTAGTTCCCTCTCCTCTATACTATTAGCTTCACAGGGGACCATCATTTATCTTAGAACGAAGTAAATAGTGAAACCAAAACTCTTTAAATTATTTTTTGATCATATAATTGTATTCATGAACTTTAGGCTTATGTTTATAGAAGGAAAATTGTTTACTGAAATTATAAATTGTTATTAATTGTTTTCTAAAGAGAATTTTGGTTTCTCCTCAGAGTATTATTGATGTTTTTATAGATTTTTTGTGTTTGGAATGATAGATCTTGGGTTTATATCAAACATTTCAGTAGTGTTAATACTTGTTGCTTCTATTTCTCGCCCATATTTAATAGTAGTGGCTGGAAGATTCCTTTGCATGTAGTATTGCTTTTGTTTATATTGACATTTATTCATTATTCCTTCACTTATACAGTGTGACTGGGAGTTACCTTCAAAACTTTAAGATGTTATATGTGATGTCAATGACCTGCGGCGTGCTCAGCTGTCTAGGCACCTCGCTGTACCGCCATACTTCATTATTTTATTGGAAAATTTAAGCTAAAACTATAGCCCTAATTTTATTATATAAATAACATGACAATCACCAATCAAATCAAAAAGAAATTAAAAATAAATTTTGATTGACCACTGAGTAAGCTTTATTGATAGTTAAATAATTTATTACAAAACGCATGGGCATTCTAGAGGACGGCCGTCTTTTTCTGCTGGAATCTTATCCATATTCTATTTATTTATTTAAAAATTTTGTCCCTAATTTTATTACATAATAATGTTGACAATGGAGTACTCAGAGTTCTGATTTAGTATCATTAGTGACTCCGAGTCACCCTGTATTTATAAACTAAGGGTCCAATATACTTTTTTAAATATCTGAAATAATTTTAATGCATACAAAAATATATATGTAAAATGTATGCTTTTTTAAAACATACATTTTGTTTTAGTATATGATAGTTAGTATAATATAGATGGCACTACCTGATAGTGACGGCCAATTGATATTAAAAATAAAAGTTAGCTTGCTTCACTTCTCATATTCTTCAGATTTCTATTTCTGCTTAAGCATTTCAATGCTTATATATAATGTAGAGGAATTTGTCCCTTTTTTAATTATTCAAAAATAAAAAAAAATTAAACTAACATGAAATTAATGAATAAATCATTAATTGTTGTTCTTGTTAGTTTAAATTTTGCAAATTAACTGTCGGTATGAATAATAATCATAGTAATATTTAAATATACGGTTATAATTATAGACTTGAACAAAATAAAAACCTTTTACATTGTTTTTGCATTTGATTTGATGTTGTGTATAAGAGTGATGTTTGCTAGTGTGTGTTATTATTGTAAGGGTTTTCACCAACTATTCCATTCTGTCCCTGACTTGCACATCAGAAAACTTAAAGATAAAAACAGACTCCGGTTTTCATTATAATGAGTAAAGTAAGGTGTTATAAGGTTTATAAGTTGTCTAAAGTAATCAGAGCGGCTAAATATTTATATAAAGTATCGCTACATATACAAAATATTGCAGCATATCTAATTAAAAAACTAGTATGCTGAGTGGGAATGGGATAGTGTGTGAATGAAATACCTTTAGTCGATGTTAATAGTAAAAAAGTAACCGATTTCAAAAATGGAAGAGTCACTTAATTTTGTCTTTTCTAAAATGCTTATGAATATGACCGAACATAACTCCGTAATCTATGAATCGATTTTAGTTAAGTTTCTTGTTTTTAAATAAAAATGCCATGTAAGTGCACCTATATGACATTTGAAGTCGGTTTCTTTTTCTAATTATTCATGAGAAATCTTGTTGAATAATATTTTAATGTATATTATGTAATTATTAGGGTCTGGTGGACTACGAAGGCGATTCGGACGAGGAGGAGGAGGGTGGCGGGGGCAGCGGCAGCGGCGCGTCAAACGAGGAGCGGGACGCGAAACGGCCCCGCCTCGCGTAGTGCTAGCGCCCGCACGCCATTTCAAGGAATATAAAGAATCGACGTCTCGCCGCACTGTGCACGACCTCCCAGTGAACACACGTTACGTACAATCGCGTCGTGCAGTGTCAATGCACGGTCGCCTCTTCTTGCGTCGACGCGGCGTAAATGTGTAGTCGCGTTCACTTGCTGTAAACCCTGCTCTAACTATCCGAAGGAATCGACGTTCCGCTGCACTGCGCACAACCGCCCAACGAATGGGACACACGTTGCCGCGGTTGCAGCGTCAGTGTACAGTCGCGCTCACCCGTAAACGCCATTGTCGCGTAACCACCCGATGGGGATATAGTCGCATTCACTCGTACAAGTAAAACCTTCAGTGTACAGTCGCCTATACTCGCGTCGAATGCAGCGTCAATGTATAGTCGCGTTCACTTGCGTCTAATGAAGCGGCAATGTACAGTCGGGTACACTTGTTGTAAATTCCGCTTTAAAGATCCAACGGAAAAGTCCATGTAAAATTGCGTGCGTCGAATGCAGCGTTAATGTACAGTCGCGTTTCATCCACTCCTGCACGTGAACATGATAGTTAAATTTAAATGTACTTTTGTGTGTGATTTACGATTGCGTTGAACGTACAGTCGCGACCATTGCGCTATTTACTAACTTCTTACATCTGAATATGATTAATTTGATTTACATTTGCATTAAAGTACAGTTGTGTATTCATTTGTTCACGATCGCAGGTACGATATATTTATAGTGCGTCTCGTTGGTATTGTGGTCTTCATTTGTCACTTCTACAGAGTAGTAACCCATTTCCAGCCGTATTTGTTTTATGTAAATAGGACGTCACTAAAGTGTCCCGAGCTTTTACGGTAAGCATATGAGCCCGATCATACTTGTAGTGTAATTTAGACAGATGGCAACGGTTCGCTGAACAAATTTCAGTTATGCTGAGATGGTGTAGCTATGGAAATAATTTTAACGGTTAGGTTACTTTTCCGAAGGAATGTGAAAACAGAAAGTACAAAGAATTTACCGATTGGGTTTTTTTCTAGTATATCATAGATAATGCTATGCATCAAGCAACACCGTGACCGCAAATCTGAAGTGTAAAAATATGTACGTATTTATATTGATGTAGAAAAAAAATTACTATTTAGTTTGTTAGTTGTAACTAATGTGACCAATTTTTGTTTAAAGTCCTACGATGTGCTGTGGAATTGCTACTGAGTAGTGTGTTAATGTATTTTGAAATATCTATTCAATCACAAAATAGAATTTATTCGAATAGTTTCTGTCTGATTTGTAAATTATTTTGTCGGAGTATTGTTAGGTAGCATATAGATATTTTTTTATACATCTACATATGCATGAATGTGATAGCTATGTATAATTTCAGGTGATTTGTGTTATGTTTTGCACAATAATTTGCATTTTTCAATTTGCATGTTGAGCTTCTAAGAGGAGGAAGCGTTCTTGGTTGATTTGAGATGATATTTATACATATTGGGTCAACAGTCGTAAATATTTTACTGAATGTTTAAACTTTCGAAATTCACAGAACGGTCTAAATCTAAGACTTTAGATATTTTCATATCTAAAAATTTAGATTATCTTATTTATACTTTGGTGTTAAAGAAGTGCAACAATTATCTTAGTTGTATTTCTTTTGCAATGTATAATAAAAGTGTATGGTGTTACAAATCGGGAATGGATGATATTTCTGATTTGTTACTCTATACTGCAAATGAGAAGCCGAAATACATAATTAGTTTAATAATGATATTATCCTGAGAAAGACAAGCAAGGTGTTAAAAATTTCTCCGTATGTTATCATTGAAATATGTATAATAATTTGATATAAACTAAATTAGAAATATATATTTCTGAGAATGACCTAACTAAAATTGTTTCATTGCAGTTTAGAAGATCATATTTTCGATAATCTGTTATGGATCTAAATATCTACCCTGTACTATCCCTGACCACTAAGCGTTGTTTTTGCGCGCATATATCAAAAATATAAATCTTTTTACTATACATAGATTTCATACTACAAGTACAATTAATTTCATACAAATCTATTCACAATTTTTTTTCAGTGATAGAGTAACAAACATACAAACTTCCACATTTATGATATGAGGTATAAATGAAACTATTGTTTTTACTCAGTATTTTTTTTATACAACAAAACCTTTGCTTATAAAATAGTTTAAATAGAGAATATTATTCAAATAATTTTTTAAACAAAACACAGTTCCGATTCGTGAATAAACAGTTACAGAATTAAACCACCTTGCTCTTTTGCTCAGAGATGATTCCTACAAGTTAATCGTACATTTCATAGAGTTAAAAATATATTCAGTATGGTTGCGTTAGCTGAAAGTGTTAGCTGTTAGCTTTCACTCGTACACAAAGAACATTGGCAGAATGTGTTATTGTCCACCATGTTATTTCAAAACTATGGGACTTATAATTTATTAAACAATTTTTTTTATACAATTATTTAATTTTCAAAAACCATCCAGCAAGGTAAAAGTAAAACACATTTAGTTAATGTAGACTGTCTGTCTGACTGTTTGTCTATAAAAATCTATCTAGCAACCGATAGTCAGTACAATGACTTGGTTCAAATTTTTTGGTGAACTTTTTAGTCCCTAATTTAAATGTAAAATTATATTTAGTTTTGTTTTAACAATCTATGTGAATCTGTCAATGATCTTTGTATGATATCAAAATGATTTCTAATATGTGTGTGTGTGTGTGTAAAATATTACATATGTAATGTATCGTTTCTGCCTCTGAGAAGCTCGAATTTTTTTGTTAAGCGTATTAATTATATGTCAGTTTTGTTCTTTTATCAGTTCTAAAATATGTTTTTAGATGCATATTGATGTGGATCTCATTTTATTCTTTGTTTTTGATACTTCAACGGTGATAAATTGTCTATATATCAGTCGGTGTCTTGTTCTTTATTCTTTTTACTTTACCCTCACACTTACTATGGGATCCATATCTTTATGCCATAATAGGTTGTGGTTTATGTTTCACCGGGACAATAAACAATGTTTTTCGTTTGCCTAACCCGTTAACTGCAACATTTAGCACCAATTGTCATTAAATTATCTGTACAGGAAAAAAACTTAAAAAAAAAACACTTTTTCAATCGGACTCTGAACAAATATTTGTGTATTACACAAGTCACAATCAAAACAAATCGATACCTTAATACTCAAACCAGCTAACTCCACTTTTGTCAAAAACGTGGAGTTTGCAGATTTAAACAATTTACAATATTTATTATTGTAAAACCTGTCTGATTGCGATGGATTTGACTATTTTTTCGTATTTGGTTTGAAAAATATTACAATTTTTATGGTTCCTCTGATAAAATTACTCGAATGGAGTTAGCTCGTTTGCGAATTAAGGTATCTTTTTTGCTAAGTAATTTTAAAAAGAAATTCAATAAAAATAAATTAAAAGGAAAAAAAAATTTTGTGAATATGTTTGTCTTTACCGAACAAATATTTGTTCATGTTTACACAAAATATGTAGGAAAATCGAAATGGCAACACTACGTGGAGTAGCAGATCGTGTGGTGACATCTCTTGTTACTGCGCTGTACTAATTTACTAAGCGCCTTTTCGTCCAATCGGCAAGATTAATTTCTACCTGATAAAGATATCAGAATGAGGATCTGTTTTTAATTTTTCTCTTAAAACATACATTCTGTAGTTTTTATCGCTCGTCATACTTTGTAAATAACATTAGGTTTTGTATAGAATATTTAATGTACGGTTCGGATGTTTTGTTTCGTTTAGGAACGGTTGTTGTGGGCCATAGACCATGTCCAAGTACCACTTACATAGTAGGTGTTGCTCTATTTTAGTTTGACAATGCGTTTGCACAAAATGTACGGACGAAACTGCAATACTCTGCATCGTACCATATTCATTTGATAATTGCATCGCCAGCCTTATGTCTATCCACGTTCCACGTGGACTAACGAAAGTACCGGGATTAATTAAGATCCTAAACTTGATTAATCCCGGTAGTTTCATCAAAAGACTATCTTATGTACCATAGATGATTCCAATTAATCACCGTTTTGTAATAAAATTAATTTAGTACGGTACCTTCGTTAGTCCACGTTTTGTTAATAAGGCGGTATCTGCTTGTAACCACAAATTCGCGAAGTGATATTATATATTTGATATAAATTTCATGAAGGTATTATTTATATAAATTTTCATATTTATATCGCTACAGAATGTAAATTAATAAAACAAATTGGAATCAGACCCGTTGACGTTTTAACAAAATAAACTTTCTTTTTTTTTACGACTAAAAATGGCCTGTTCTCGGTAAAATTTTCAGTTATTTAAATCTGGACTCATTTGTGAAGGATGTACAATATTTTGGTGTTATTAGCTTTGGGTTGGATGAAATGTAGAATCATTGGGGAGGCAAAAGCAAAAGTAAGGTTGTCTTCAAAATTAATTTATGTTTTGTCAGTTTTGTATGATTCTTTTGTACGGTGAGGCGGACGACTTTAATTTTAAAAAAAAGATGGATGTCCGTCCTGAGTGCAGTAAACACGTAACTGATCATATAATTCACGTTAAAATACTTTTGTATTACAAAATGCATATTTCTTTCAACGCTTGTTTATTTTGTTTAAAAAAAAACTATTTAATTTAATTCGTCGTTACAGATGGGTTTGACGCATACTGGCAGCACGCATTAATTGAACATTGACGCTTAATTTTGGTATTATTAAAAAAAAGTTGACGAATTTATAAATGTATTTATAATTTCTAACGGAGGCTATTGCTTTGGTTTTTGTATTCAAATAATATTGTCATGCCGTTCAAAGTCCGGGCAATGTTCTAATAGGTCATGTAATGATTACTATTTGACGGCACAGCTGAAGACTTTCTATTTACTTATTTTATTAAATCTGTAACAGAAAAGACAGACGTATTCAGTTCTATGTTAGAAAACAACCAATGTACGTTGTTTGTAATGGACAATGCCCAAAAGTGATACCAAAAAGTCTCATGCATCAAGATCAAAACTATATAGTAATTATTTCTATAATTTCTAACGTCATTTCGCTTTATGGATTTGATTTTTAAACAGGGAATTTAAAGTATAAAAGCATGAGTTTTGCTTTACCTACATGACGTTTACACAATCTGTCATTGAGATGCTGGATGCAGTAGAAACTATTTTTGACGAATGAATTTTTCGATTTTATCATATATCTCCGAAACCTGGGGTTTATTTACGAAAACAACTTCTGTAGGAGTTAATATAGCCTCTAAACAAAAATATGTTTGGACTTGATGCAGCTTGGCACGGTATGCCATATAAAAATGGGCGTTGTCCTTTTTCAAGGACTGTCTTTTATTTTTTTTGTTGGCAACATTGTATTTAAAATAAAGTAAACATCACACAGGATTCACTGAATCATATGAAACCCTTTTTTTCTAAAAACTTAACATGTTCACACGTGTGTAAATTGTGCATTAACGTTCGTATGTATAATGCACGTTGAGCATGAAACGTCCCTTACGTGATGAAAGTATACAAAAATAAATTTCAAAATTTAAATGTTAAATATACTAGTAGTAATATTGTACCATAGTAGCTAGATTAATCTGGTAACGGCGTAAAAGCAAGGCAATCTTGAGATTTTGAAAGATTTTAACGTTGAAATTAATTAAAAATCTGTTGGTTTTTTTTTTGTGTTTTTTCTAACCTCGCATTGAAAACTCCACTGCAGTTACCATACCACGTGATGCAACACTTACAAGTTTGTATTTGATTCAATATTTTTGTTAATATTCTTTTTCAGAGTAATATTCTATGCTCGTAAACTAATTTCTCTTCAAAGTGTTTGTAAATCGACTGAAATTGGAAAAAAAATCTTCGGCAACGATTGAAGAAGACAATTGTGATTTTTTGTTGTTATTTAAAAGGTTGTATGCTGATTGTTTCCCTGTTCTCGTGTCTGAAGTCCTAACTGATATTTTCTTAACCGACTTTGTGTCTGCCGTGGGAATACATATCAATTTTTTTTATATTTTTGACAAACTGATTTATGATCTCTGTTTTAAATTTTGTGTGTTACGTACCAAACCCTATCTTCTTCCATAATGATGGTCACACTTGACACTTTGAACAGGAATCGCTAGATAACATGGACGATTGGTTTTAAAAAACAATATATTTATGTACATTTGTATGAAAATGGCAACAGACTAAATATGATAATTGGTTGTGTTTTACAAAAAAAAAAAGAGTATTTTGACTAATGTGTCGGGTGACAGCGATTTCTGTTCAAATCGTTCAACACATTTAAATTGTCGTAAGTGCTTATTTATTTTTTTTTATGTGTTATACGTTTTTAAATTGGATACAAAGTGAGAAAAGATGCACAGTTTACGCGAGGCGAAATTTATTATTACATACGTGGAATGGATTTGTCAGAGAAGTGTAAATATATAATGTTTTATCTAACTTTATTTTGAAGTCTGCAAATATCCACGTGTATAATAGCGTATAGCTGTCAATTAGATATAAACGAATCTTATATTCCTTGAAATAACCTCCCCCCCAAACAAAATACGAAAGTTCTAGATGAAGGTAGACTGTAATGATGACTATTTTTTATCTGTCTAGGTGGATGACCATCATAAACTAATTTATACACAGAATAAAATTAAAAATAGATTTTACCTATTGGCAAGTTGTGTAAAATAATTAAGCTTACTATAATGCTATTATTATGTCACTAGTTAAGTAAGCAATATAAATATAAGGTAATATGAGAACTTTGTTTTTTATTTTACAACCGTATGTGAATAAATAATATAATGGAACGGTCTTTGGCGGGAATATAAACAATAATAACAATATGAATATAGTGTTGTTTTTATATTTATATTTTACAACATTTAGCGAAGAATAAATAACAGATGTAACGTGACATTTTTTTTAAAATAGAATCTTGTATTTTAAGACATTGAGTAGTTAAGTAAAAAAGTTTAATTTGTTCTAATGCAAGTTACAAATTGAAGGTGAACTTAATATAGAAGATTACAATGATATAACTACTAATATCGCATTATTTCTACTTATTAGCACAACGTTATAAATTTTTATGGCTATTATTTGGTGTTAGTGCATAATCGTAAACTAACTTCATTGTTAGTTAAGTGCATTGGAGACTGATCCGTCGACGTCTAAGATTTATCGTCAAAAAAAATATACCATTTGACGTGCGTACAAGATAGATTTTGGTGTCTTGAGTTTTATTTTGGTAAGCAGGCAAATTGTCCTCCTAATTTTAAGCAAGCTCCTTGGTGGGCTTGCCGTACTACAACATCCGCAAAGTTGCTGATTCGTGTGCGGTATTGGAAGAAATATGTAATTGACTTGGCGAGCGAGAGAATCGGATAAGGTCTTCACTCACAGTTGCGGCGGCTGCCTTTAGGTACAGGCCTAACTCCGCGATAACTCCCTAATACCGATGTTAGTGGTAAAATTGGTAAGTATAAGTAGATTTTTGAAATTCGTTGGCCGTACAATCGGTTCTTTAGATATGTAACGAAATTAAACTTTTAAGAAAAATATGTCGCTAGAGGCGCTAAAATGTTATCGAAGTTCGCGGCGAAATAATATTTAATTGGAGAAAGGGGATTGAGAAGGGACAAGATCCAGTGGAGCAGCGGGGCAGTCCGCCCGGGTATCGCCCATTTAGGGGTGAAGCCCGGCCATGAAAGAGAGAAAAAGAGACCAAAAAGAGTTAATGTTTCAATAGAAAAAACTAACAATGCATTTTTATTAACTTCTAATCTTCATTGGAAATCTTTCATGATAGCCATAGGTTTATTAAACAAAATTGACTCTCTTGTTAATCTAAATAATGAATTTGATAATAACTTGACTTAAGCAAGCAAAAGTCAATAAAGGATTTATGCCAACCGATGAAATAGACGTTTTCAACCAATGAAAATTACATTCCAAAAGAAAGCTTTATTTATCGTATGTTTTACAATTTTAAAAACGTGTGTTTTACAAAAAGAGCAAGACTTTAAGATTATATAAATTCGAGCATCTTGACTGATCCTGCACTAAATTCTAAAATATATCAGATTCCGTTCAAGATATATAGCATCAATTTTCGAAGATGTACGTTTGCACGAAATTGACGATAGAGCATTAGTCTAATACTAATCGGACGCAACATGTAGACCACTGTCGCAGCTTATATTCAATAGAGTCCTTTGTGTGTCTAGATAAAACTATTCCCCATTCGCTCTGTTACTGTTTTATTCTGTGTACAAATCTTGGTAACGCACGCGCAACTATGTGGTTATGGGCTAAGAGACCATTTAACATTAGCACATTATTGTGAACCGTGGTCTCGCTTGCCTACTTTGTCTATGAAATGTCAAATATAATAAATGAAAAAATCATCAAACAGCGTCGATCCACCATAATCTTCAAAGGTTTTACTAACGAGTATTGTCTAAATTCTGCTTGTATGTTATTAATCGGCGTTACCGACATAACGGACAATTATTTCGGACATTTAGTTGTGCGTGTCTACAACTTCGGCCTTCAGTTTTGAGGCGAGAGCCCTGCGAAGCTGCAAGGCGTCTGGAGGCGGCTGCGGAGTCTTCCCTCTCAAGGCCGCCTGCGCCATTCTGGCCGAGCGAGGCCTCTGTTGGACGCTGCTTATTCCTTCGCCCGCTGTAAATGTGAACATATACAATTGCTAAACTATAGCTATGTACAGGGTGATTGGTGAATCGGAACTCGGTACTCGATTGTTATTTCATACACATTTAAATAAATTAGGAGTATAGTTTTTTGACCAAATTTCACTTTAAATAAATGAAGCGCGGATGCCACTCCATATGCATTTGCGCGGAAGTCGTCGATCCGAAAAAGATCCCCTCGCCCCGCCTTCTGCCGCGCGGCGCTGTGTAACATCAAGCATTGCGTTAATACTTTGCCTTTTGATTAAGTTTACTCAGTGGTTAGTCAATATTTACTTTTAATAATATTTTTACTCTTCATATATTTCTCATATCTCGAGGATTGAAAGTGACTTACCACATCCTGTATATTATCTGATATGGTATTATTTAGAATAGATCAAAACAGCATGAATGAAACAATTTAATTCGTCTAAAAATATTCATGGTTGTTACGGAACAAAGTTGAAGAAATGAAAAGAAAATTGAACAAAGTTGAAATATTGTCAAATTAAACAACACATAGCGACGCCATTGTGATACTTCTTCAAAGCCTTTTCCCAAGTTTCTGAGGTCGACTTCTAATCCACCCAAATATTACGTGGATTTCAGTTTTTACGCAGAGCGACTGGCATCCGACCTCTGCAACCCAAAGAGATAAACTGCATTCGAAGGATGGATTAGTTATCAGGATGTTTGAAGGCACTGACATCCTATAACGACTGCCGAAGATGTTCTTGGCAACCGGGACCGACCTTTTACATGCCCATCCGACGCATGGATCATCTTTCTTTTCAGGCAATCGGGTGATCAGTCCGCATTGCCCTAACCCAACCAAGAAACAACAACACAAAGTTGTTGTCCCCCCGCGGGTTTCGAACCCGCGACCTCCGTTTTGTAAAGCAAGCGCCTATACCACTAGGCTACGGAGGCGGTTGAATTAAAATACTATATAACAAATTAATTACATTATTATGCAGACCTTGCTTGGCCTATAATTAATAATATCTTCATTATTAATATAAAAATTGCAAATGTATCTCTTACTTAACATTTATACATTGGTATAGAATTTAGCTATATCACAAGTCACTGTGTCGAGGCGCTCGCCTTCAATTCAGTTTTCCCGAGACGAACCTGAGTTCGATCCCCGGTGACAGCATCAATGAAATTATCAATTTTCATATTCCAATTTTAAGTGCTAACCCGCCACGTGCTATGCGGTGAAGGAAAATATCGTGAAAAAACCTGTATAGCTAAGAAATTATATTTCTGAAATACATACATATGTGATGTCCGCCAATCACTTGGGCTGCGTGATGGACCCTATGAGGAGGCCTTTGCCCTGCAATAGGACAATGTAAAAATAGGCCGTTACTATATTTGAATTTTTACGACACTCATCCGAATTTCTCTTATTTACATAATTTTTGAACACAACAATATGAATTGACAATTTAATTGGTATTTGAGATTACTAGAACTGAGACAGACAAAACCTTTTTGCTAACCTTTTGATCGGTGCTTATCTGAAGTACGTAATCGAACTGCTAGTATGTTACCAATATTGGATAGAATAGGTTAATTTGGTAGAAGTAAATGGTGATATCTTAGGGATTGGCTTCATGTATAAGGTGGTCGTGCTATGTCAATCGAGTAACCTGATTAGTGCAGCGACCGTAGCTTCAACGAATAGACGCATAGAAGTTCATCTGCATCCCCAGGACTGTTATTGCTAAATGTAAACAATCTTTATAATTTTCAGTACCGTTGAAAATGTGTATTTCAAGTGCAGCGAACATATGGCCAGTAGGCGCAGTTCATCGACCCGAAGAAGCATCTGCCCATGCTGTGTCCGCTAGGATATCTATACGTCTCATAATTAATTATTCGACATTCGATTAAGTTTACTCAGTAGTCAATTAATATTTATTTTAATATTACTTTTGTTCTAATGATGAAAGTGACTTACCAGTCAACCTGTATGTAGCGTTTTGACAACCCTATTTCGACACAAGTAAACTCAACAGACACGGTGTGGTGATAGTCAATCATAATGGTTTTTGCACAGGCATCGGATAAAATTACACCACTCTGTATTTGTTTGTGGTTCCATTGATCCAGATAGACTTGATTGCGGTGCGTATCGACAAATTCGATCGGGAAACAAATATTGAATCGAGTTGTTTGCTTTTCTTTTTACTCGTTACAATTCTGTAATGCCAACTGTTCTGTTGAAGCGGAATTTTATTGTTATAGGATTATGATATAACGATTGTCCGTGGCTTTTGGTGGTTTTATGATTATCACAGTCTAAGTTTATAATAAGATAAAATTATTATATTTAAAAGTATACTAACATATGTTCAATATATACATTAATATGTGATCTAGAAATAGCACATTGTTATATACGCATGCGGTGTTAATATTTAAACAAAGTCAGGAAGCAAAGAAATCAAAGATAATCAAAGAAAAGAACTATTTTTTTTTATTATTGCCATACTGAATATAATGAAATATGACATACATACGACTACAGAAAGACAATATGCGTTAGATGTAATTATGGAGTAAAAGTTGTATTTTTGAGATGATCACTTGTCTGATCAAAAGAGAGGAAAGAAATATGGTATGTATCCATATAAAAATTTTCTAAATAAGTTTTGTTTTTGAGATATTCTCAATAAAGGTATCAGGAGTCATATTGGTGTCTGTCGTGCTTAGAGTCATATCAATGTTGTTCCCCGACAAAAAAGACTTGAGTTTTAAGTATATGACTATTTAGTATTCTGAGTTTTTATAATTATTTTAATACAGAACAGCGAAACCAAATTCAAACACTAGATGTGAATGTCTGTGAAGCAAAACTGATGACCGGTTGGCGCTGTTGCTAAGATGTTAGCAGCGGCGCGGCAGGTCGTGAGTTCGATTCCCACCCAATTAATATTTGTATGGCCTACAAATAATTGTTTCGGATCTGGTTGTTTGTCTCTGTTTAAAGGCCCTTGGAGCACAATATTTAAGTCTAATAATAAGGGTAGTGTATTCAAAAAAAGTAAAAAAAATCATTTATTTTTATTTCAAAATAACTGATTTTCTATTTTTTAAATATATTTTTAAACCTTAATCATTCGTTTTAGTTTAAAAAAGAAACTTTTTTAATATTCATTAAAATTATTAATAATATTAAAAATATTTGGGACCACCTCATAATTATATTCTTTTATAAAAAAAAAAAATTACTTAGTAGTCTGAATTTTCAAACTTGATTCGTAGCATATCGGAATTAAGCTAGAAATCGAGCTACCTGAAATTTTAAGTCCATGACTATGTTATATACATAGCTTCAACTATATTATATACATAGCTAAATTAAGCTAGAAATCAAGCTACCAGGAATTTTAGGTAATTACTTAATAGTCCGAATTTTTTAAACTTGATTCATAATATAGCTAAATTAAGCTAGAAATCGAGCTACCTGAAATTTTAAGTCCACGACTATGTTATATACATAGCTTCAACTATATTATGTACATAGCTAAATTAAGCTAGAAATCAAGCTACCGGGAATTTTAGGTCATTACTTAATAGACTGAATTTTTAAACTTGATTCATAATTTTGTTTTTGAGACTTACGCGAATATTAGACATTTTTAAATAAT
The DNA here is from genome assembly GCA_025505425.1 of Graphium colonna. Lineage (NCBI taxonomy): Eukaryota > Metazoa > Arthropoda > Insecta > Lepidoptera > Papilionidae > Graphium > Graphium colonna. Next base: position 1,725,661 of record JAOCPS010000009.1, read on the forward strand.
ACAACTTTACGGATTTTATCGCGGTTTA
>JAOCPS010000009.1:1858183-1868244 GCA_025505425.1 Graphium colonna
ATTTAACACAATACTTAATTTATAACTTTAGTTAGAGCATGTGGTTTATACATTCTTAGCATTACTAACATGAATTAAGAACATTATTTGCACGTGCATGCAAACTGTCTCACAGCTTTGATTGAACTAATTTTATTTGCATGAAACTGTTCATTAAAGTGAGGAATTATAATAATGCGAAATTTTAGGTGCTTTTCGTATGAATCTTCTCAACGCACGACCATAGCTTCATCCCCACCGCATTCATCTATAGAAAACAAAACCTTTGATTGGGATGAAGGTGCCATACTATCCCAAAAGTTTGTAAGTATATTTTGTGTCAATATAAAATTAAAAGAAACCATTTTATAAAATTTTGTAAGTTATTAACAATTATTACTAGCAATTATTAACAATTCCAGTAAATTAAACAACTTTACGGATTTTATTGCGGTTTATTTTTAAAATAATAGGCAAAATAAGTCTGCAGTTTGTGAACACGCTATGAAAGAGCCCAACCATTACATCAAATTTGATAGGCCAAAAATCCTCGCTAAAGAACACCGATTCCTGCCAAGGATGATTCGCGAGGCTATTGAAATCAAGAAACATCCAAACTTCAATAGAGAGGATGGTTGGATGCTACCACCTGCTTGGGATCCAATTATAAACAAAATTAAGTCAAGAAATAAGCACAAGACTGCAAGACATAAAGACACCATATGTAGTTACTGCGTAGATCGAAACAAAAATTATTATTCAAGCTGAAGGTATGCAGGATTGAGAAGTGACATCAGGACATCAAACACCTCAGTCCTACCAGTAACCATGAACGCTGTAAAGGAATCAAAACGTCGGGTGATAAAATTAAAAATAAACCGCGATAAAATCCGTAAAGTTGTTTAGTTTAAAACGTCAAATATTCGCATAAATTAGAAATAATATTTGAACTTGATTTCAAAAAGCAACGATTGATAAGAATTTTCGATTTTCTGCTCCGCGCATTGTTGAGGTTAGATTTTTTGGTGGCATTTGACTGGAAATAATAATTTAAACTGTTAAAATAGACATAGTTTAAAATAACTAAAAAACGATTTTATAGCACATCTAATTAAAAAGAAAATTATACTGTATATTAATAACAATGTTAAAAAGCGTTGGACATTGTGACATATTTTTCGTGTCTATATCGAGACTTTTATTTGTCATATAATAAACAAATAATTTGCAATATAATATTGCGTCTATAAATTCAGAAATAAATTATCCTATCACTCAATTGGATCAAATTGCTTACAGTGAGCCAAATATGATTAAAATTTGTTCAGTAGTTTAGGAGTTCATCGCGTACAAACAACGTGACACGTAATATTTATACATAAAGACTAGTGCTGCACACGTGCTGCATCGCACCAATGTTTACACCTAACTTTCCTTCAACTCAACCTATTCAAGTGGACAATTTTCAAAATAAAGGGCGTATTCCAGGCAGTGTTCGTAGACTGATACAAGCGCGAACTTCAATAAGAATTTAATATACCTAGAAAGAAAACTGTAAAAACATAAACAATTGGATAAATTGCATTTGCGACATCTTGAGAACTAAAATAGAAACAATACGTTTCAATCTTCCTTCTCAAGATGTCGCGATAATCTTTTCAATAAAAAAAAGAGCTACTCGGTTTATTATAACGGCCTGATGGACTCGTATTAGATTTCATAAAAAAAATTCTTTTCATATTATTATATTAGTAGATAAAGCAAAAAATGAGTACAGTTTTTTAAATAAAATTGAACGAACGAACGAGTATGATATTAGGCATAAATATAATTTATATAGTGGTGATGTGCGAAAAGTTGGTTATATAAATATTATATAATATAATAAAAATATAAATACGTTATTACACTCTGAACTATGCCATTTTACTACTGCCGGTCGGGTAAAGTGTCTTCCGCCCACTGCGCGACCTCTAGTTTATATAATTAAAAATCAAAACGACAGTGCTATGATTAGTGAACGTTAAGCCTACAAACTTTGTATACAAATTTGAAATTTATACAAAGCCATAACAAAAACTTAAAATAATTTTATTTAAAAATATATGCAACTTGTTCCCAACACTCATCAGTCAAAATAAATCTTGCACAAAACGTAATGCACACTATTAAACAGTTTGACACAAGTTTACATAATATAAAAAGCAATTTCGTTAGTGCCGAACGTTACAAGGTATATTTTATTAATGAAATGCCGCGAACGGTTCTAGAAAGCGTCGCTGGTGGGCTAATGAAAATGCCACGGGCACTGCACAAGCCATCGTCTATTCATTGATTGTTCTCGAACATGCGGATACAAAGGATGAATTGATTAATTCAAGGGACATTCAGAAATTCCAAATTTAAATGCTATACCATATTTCGTTACAATACTGTAGTGTACATAAAATGTACACTACAGTATTAGGTTATAGTACATACAATACATAAAATATACACTATGATATACGGTGTAAACCACGTCTGTAGCCTAGTGGCATGAGATATTGCTTTGTACACCGGAGGTAGTGGGTTCGAATCCTGTGGTTAACCCATGTGATATCAATAATTCTATGTTGTTGTTGCTTGATTGGATTATGGCAATGCGGGCTGATTACATGATTGCCTGAAAAGAAAGATGATCCATGCGTCGGAACATGTAAAAAGTCGGTCCTGGTCCTAATCTCTCTCCGGTCGTGTCGGATATCCGTCCCATCGGGCTTTAAGAGTTAAGGAACAGAGAGTGCGCCTGTGACTGCGTGTACACTTGTGTACACAATTGGCTGATATTTCAGTAGATTGGCCGCCGTGACCGAAATTCTGTTAGGAGAACTTTACATAAAATACACGCAAAAATTACCACCTCTTTTAAAATTATTTTCATAGTAATAACACATTTTATGCATTAATGAATGTGTGTTTGTATGTATTCTGGAAGACCTCTCCGAACAGTGCTTCAATAAAACTGAAATTTGGAATAAATGTTAGTAGTATTAGTAGATTTTTAAAGTTCATTAGGCATCAAAGTCAGTCATCAGCTGCTTAGATTTTTCATAATTTTATAATATCTGTAACTAGATGGCGCCAAATAGGTTTATCGCGAGATGTGTTGGCAGCAAACTACTAGCTGATTTAAAATTTTTAACACTGCCATCTAGTAACTTACATTGACAAAAATATCCATTTCTATAATGTAACTTCTAGTTTCATTGTATTTTTTTATAAAGACGATAGAGGGCGTTAAATATTCCAGTGTTTGGACACTACATGGAAAATTTTAACTATGTTTATTGCTTTTGCTGGGAGAGGGAGTAATCGAGCTCGAGCATTATTCAAGTGCAAGACAAGCGAGTGATTGACGCAATTTGTATCATTAACAAACATTTAAATCAATAATCTTTCAAATATGAATTCTGGGTATGAAGAAAACTGTGATGTTTCGGCTATATTTTTTGATTTGGATAATACATTGATACAAACAAGGAAGGGAGATAGCCGGACATGTAATAAGGTTTGTATATAATTTTGTCAAAATTATCATTGTGACATTGCCACGGTCATGGAAGTTCGAAACGAATCAACACTGCGCGCGCTGTCATCGCACGCTTTTACGTCGTTGATATCCTCTATACATTTCGTATGCTTGCAGTCCGCGTGTTCTCGCTCCAGTGTGATATAAATAGGATTTTCGTAGTTGGAGAACGTGAGCTAGACGGCCAGATTTAGTTATTTTGGAAGAGAACTCGTGCTAATTATAAACGTGATGTAGACTGTTGGGTCGAATCAACTGCTGCTCTCAGTGGAGCGCGATCTGTTGCGTTTCGTGATCGTTCCGTGTAAATTTGTGACAATGGGCGACATATCAGAACCAATTAAAAAATGCATTCTTATTCTAAAATCTGCAAAAAGCGACACTGAGAAGTTTGCAGCGTTGTTTATGGTGACGAAGTTGGTAAAAGGAAAGGACTGTAATTCTCAAGCGAAGAAAGCACTATTTGAAGCAATTGGTTTCAAATTCTTGAAGAAACTACTGACAACCAACAATTTTGATGATGACTGCCCGCCATCGGTATATAAATCCGTTGCACTCTCAATTCTCACTACCTTTTGCAATGAGCCAGAACTTGCCACTCATCCAGAAATGCTAGCAAATATACCTGTATTCCTTGATATTGTGCAAACTTCAGACAATGAAGACTATGATGATAACCTAATCATTATTAGCGAAGCATACACATGCCTCCAATGTATTGCAGAACAGGAAGCTGGGCAAAAAGCTTTAATTGAAGTTGGGGCTATAACAAAAATGTCAGAAATTTATTCACATCAGAGTTTCCAGACTGACGAAGCACTTAACATTCTTGTGAAACTTGTTAGCCGCTATGGCCCAGCTGCATGGGGTAATGACCCTAAACCTTTTCATGCGTTAGTCAATAAAATAGCTTTGGACTTTGCCACTGATCAATCTGAACGAAAATTTGAACTGGCTACAATCCTAAGTGCTCTTCTCTACAGCTGTAATAAGTTCATAATTGTACCTGGTGCACCAGATGAAACTTGGCCACAGAGTATTTACAAGGCTCTTCATGATATACTTACAAGCAAAATTGGTAAAAATCAAAGAGATCCAGCTCTTAAATTAGCTGCAAACATTGTAGAATTACTGGGAGTTGAATGGACTTTCAATGATGAAGAAAACCCAAAGAAATTTTTCTTACTGCTATTGCAATTATGTGCCATTGAAGTTAGGATGCAGCTTGAAGATAGAAGTTTTAAACAAGCATACTCAAATGCCGAATTGGTGACATCTTGTTTTATTGTATTAGAGTTGTCCATAAACTACATGGCTACAGATCAGCTCGATTTGGAGCAAAAAGAGAAACAATCAGTTTATACTGGCCTCAAAGGTGCATTCAATGCAGTTGTTTCTCTTTTGACTAAAGTGTCCAATGACAAAAACCGTGACAAACTTCCCGACACTGAGAAAGTGTTTGTTTGTGCTATGGTTAGGGTTTTGGTGGCATGGATTGCACAAGAAACTACAGCTATGAGGGAACAAATTTACACTTTAATGCCATTTATGTTTACACTGGCTAATGATTCCTTCCACGCTTACCGAGCTAGGAAACTTGCTGAGAAAACCAAATCAGAAGGGGAACCAATGGACACAGATATAAGCATTTTGGGTCAAATTGATTTGTTACGTTTAATGCTTCCTGCACTTTGCCACCTTGTTGTGGAAGACAAAGCGAGAGATATAGTATTAAATTTAAAGCAAGAGGATATACTTTATGAAGCTATGAACTTCCATTGGTCAATTGTTCACTACAAAAAGCCACCTATACCAAAATCAGAAAGGGGCAAAGCAAGGACTCAACCCGAACCTGAGCTAGATCCTAAAGTTTTGGATGATATGAGAGATTCAAGGGCAGCTATGATTAGTCTCTGCAATATTTTTATGAATCTTACTGTTTTAGCCCCTAAAGTAGTTGAAAACAGTATGTTGTTTAATACGCTTCTGAAGTTCATATTCAATAATTTGCCTGAACTGAAGAATGTCCCAGAAAACTTGGTTCTACATGGGCATCTTGCAGTACTTGGACTGCTTTTACTAAAACAACAAAGCAGTAAACTTAAGAAAAATGACTTTTCAATTTGTAGATACATTCAGTCCACTATAAGATTCCTTTGGGATGCATACAATGTTGATGAATCGAACGACCCTAGTGCTCTTGTTGTATCCATGGCATACAAGGAACACTGGAACGAAATTGCAGACCTGTGGTTTTTGGGCATGCAAACAATGAGCGGAGTGCTCACTATAGTACCATGGATTTCTGAATTTGCAATTGAAAGTGGGTGGGCTGAAGGCATTGCTGAGATGCTTGCAAAAGTCAAAGTTGGTACCTTACCACCTAATGTCAAATCTGCATTTGAAGACTTCCTTTGCCGATTGGTTGATTCTAATGAAAGTGTTAAGCCTGTATTAAAGAAAGGAGGAGCCCTAAAGATGTGTCGGAATCATCGGTTAATGGATTTAGGAAAGAAGCTCTTTGGAGATTAATTAAGCAGTACTTAAAAATTTTAATGTGGACAGCCTAAAAAAATAGTATTTAAATGAGTGTTACAATTTTTCACAAATCTTTGGTTTTATATTTAAATGTATTGTAAATAAAAGTAAGTATTAACTGTTATTGCATTATGTTACAACATTAACATTTTGTAAACACTTGATATATATTGAATTAATAAACGATTTCACAACATTCAAATTTGCTTTCTTCCCATATGATCCTACAACTTGAAAACTATGCGGGTGATTCATTGAAATTATTTTCATTAGCTGAAATTTTGGAATAGAATACAAAGATCATATATATTTCATAGGATTGGCATGTATACATGTTGAACATACTAATATAATAATTAATAAAAATCAATACTTTAAGTATTCTTATATTTACACATTGAAATCTAGTTTAAAAGTAAGACTATAAAACAAAAAGGGCGGGTAATCTTATGTTGATATCTTTATTGAATTTTAAATGATTTTGGGAGTATTCTGTTCATAGTATCAATCTCAAGTATTCTAAAGTAATGAGGACAGTATTGTTTTATTTAATTATTTCGGTATCAGCTTTCAGTTGAAAACCTGCCAAAGAACAGGTGAGTGAACGCAGATGTTCAGATCATTGAACTCATGCTATTCTTGGCTTAGACAGATACTTCCTTACACATTCAATATACAGACTCTAAAATGGCTACACAGTTAAGATCTCACACTCATTCATTTAATAATAGGTATAATTTGATACAAATACAAGTTAAAAAGTTCACTGCGGTGCCGCAGTTGTGGGTTTGATTCTCACTCGAAGGACATACTTTTATAACCTACAAATATTTGTTTTGGTTCTGGGTGTATGACTTTGTGTGATTTGTGTTTGAAACACAACACCTAAATCTTAAAGTAAACTATGCAGAAAAAACTGAATTATTAGTATTACATAATACTTCATACGATTTCTAGAAATCTTATAAATACAGTAAAAATATTGTTTTTAACAATTTTTTTTAGGTTTGTAACTTTACAAACCTAAAAAAAATTGTTTATAAGTAAAATATCTTATTTATTTCTAGAAGAAGTATTTGTGTTTATAGTGGATTATGTGACATAGTTTTTATATTTTGATATATTAGGAACCAGCCTATATTAATTGATATTTTTATTTTTTGTTGAGATTCAAAAATATTACTTTCCTTAGTAATTTAGACAAAAGTTGTAAACTTAAAGCCAAACATCCATTTTTATTTATATATTGAACTACTTTGAAGTTATTGTTATATATTTTGCACTTAAACAAACTGGATTGTGCAAAATATATTAGTGCAAATATGTGAATAGAGTCCCAATACTTCACACTTTAGCTTTTTGGTGCAATAGTCAATATGTAGGCTTTGGCATCACAGGTCTTGTGTTCAATTCGTATGAAAAATAAATATGTTCGGTGAAGGTCATTTGAAATTTATTTCTATGAAACATCCTTACCTCTCAAGATTTACATACACAGCACCTTTACTGTGTATGTAATGTTCTGCCTAGTGTAATGTAATAAACACTAGCCTTATAGATTTTATTACATTACATAAAAAATATTATTGTGTATACTAGTGTTTAATGTTGATATTCTGTGCGCCTTTTGAAGGTTATCTGTACCACCCAAAGATTGACTGCGAGGTAATACCTCTGACATTAAGTTCACCTTTGTACTTTTGTAAGTGCATAAAATATAAATAAATAAAAAACAAGCACGTGAGAGCTTTTTGCGTTGCAATAACCATTTAGAATGTTCGCGCGTCCACAGTTCAAAATAAACCATTGAACGCCCACAGCTGGTGGAGGTATTACATCAGCAGTACGGATTGCCCCATGACGTTGCGTCGGAGAGCGCCGCGTCTTTCCTCCGCTCCTTCCGAGCGCAGCCCGACGATGAGACGTACGCGCTCGACGAATGGCCCGCCCTCTTGTGGCGAAATTCCCTACCGAAGAACTTTAAACATATCGCAAGTGAGTATTTTAATGTGGGCTCTGTACACTTTTCAGTTTTCTTAAAAGAGGAGGAGGCATAAGGAGAATATAGAGTAAAACATCTAGTTTTAAAAACATAACTATGCAGTCGAATAAACCTTGTATTGAAAACTGGTAAAACAGAAAAGTTGGCATTCGATCATTGCGCTTTGTTATGGCTTACATTCACCCGACGTCCTGGGCGTCTTATTGAGGGCTGGGGGGAGAGGGGGGGGCGTCAAATAATGCGTATAAACCGCAGTTCTTAACACATTTAATGGTGTATTTTCCTAATCCTCCGCCACTACGTCCATTAAGACGTCTTGTCAGTGAGAGTGTACGGGTCGGTAGATATTTACTAACCTAAAATCGAACGAAAACATATGCCGCCTTCTTTATTATAGATGAGGACATTTTTGAGTTAAACTTCATCGTAGAATGAGATACTTGTAGGTTTGTTTAGGGGTGGTGTTAATTGATTGGTTCACGCTTCTTACGAGTCAACTGCCAGTAGCTGTATGCGACGGCTTGTTCCCCTTGACTGTCTTTAAATTGGGCCAAATTTTGATCTTACATTGTTAACTTTCCAATCGTATATGTTCTCTATTTGATTCCGGTTTGTTTTTTCCCCTAAATAACTCCAATGTCGTCCAAGAGACGAAAAACTCGATTGCAAACTACATTGTTGTATGTGACTCTTCTCGTGGAATTTGCTAATTTCTGGCAAATCCTTCACATTACATCTGATCCTGTGGCAATGCCAGTGAACCACGATATTATGGGCTTTATTCTGGCCTTGTTTCAATCGATCTGTGGTCACTAAACCCAGACCTATTAGACGTTGTGAGTTGTAGAGTTTGTGAAATAAGATTTTGACCAATGGGAACTGTCCAGTAAATCGTGATTGGTGCTACATCGAGGGAGAAGGTTCTCACTTCGAGTGTATTTTTTAAGTCACCTGGTACTAGAAAATCCATGTACCGCCTTGGAAAATCAGATTGTATATGGTCCCATGAAGTCCTATTTTCATCAGACTAGAATCTGATTATGGGATTCCAGAGAAATTGAGGAAACTCTTCAGTTTTTATAGGCACAATTTTTATATTTTTTTGTATCGATAACGTTGTCTTTTTAATTTTCTATGCAGACAATACTCATATCTAAAAGTACAAGGTAATTTTGACGGTTCACGACGGAGTAGTTCCTAGTAGACTTCTACATGTCGATACCTTAATTCGCTAACCAGCTAATCCCATTTGAGTCATTTTGTCACGGGTACCATTAAAAACTATAATATCTTTTAAACCAGATACAAAAAATAATCAAATCCATAGCATAGTGAAACTAGACAGGTTTTCTAACTATTAACTACTTATTCAAAGCATTGTGATAACAATCCTTTGAATAAGTAGTGCCCCGTCCTATCCAATAAAACCATGGCATCCGATTTCCCAGATTGACAATGCACTCGCAACTCTCCGGATGTTGCGTGTGTCCTTGGAAGACGAGATCACTTACCACCAGGTGAACAGTCTGCTCGTTTGTCTTTCGTGCCATAAAAAAATGATTTTTTTTTTCAAATCAAATCATGTCTTTACGAACTAACATGTCTAAATTACTAACACTGACATGACTAATATGTTTTTCTTTGTAATCTTTTCGTATGATGCGTAAGTTAAATTTGAAATGAACAAGGAAACATTGAAAAATATTTGTCATTGCTTACTTACGCTATAAACCGCTAATAATAAGTTTTAATAGCCACAATGAATATTGCATTTTTATTTTTTTTAATTTTATGGAAAGGAAGACAAACGAGCAGACGGCTCACCTGATGGTAAGTGATCCCGTCCCCTATGGACACACGCAACATCCGGAGAGTTGCGAGTGCGTTGTCAACTTGGGAAATCGGATACAATTGGTTTATTGGATAGGATGGGTCGGGATTAAGGATTTGGAGAGGATAGGAGTGGGAAAA